>PVIY010030952.1:0-30437 GCA_004026745.1 Myrmecophaga tridactyla | reverse complement strand
GGTTTCAAATACCCATCATTTTATAATGGCGAGTCCAATTTGAGTTTTGCTTATTATGCCCTTTTTACCAGCAGAAGCTGATGTCAAGTTTTGACCTCATTCTCCAGAAATATGACCAAAGTTCTTCCTCCCTTACTCTCTAAAATACTAATAAAGACATAGCCACCAGGAAGTAAAAGTTCTTTAAAGACTTTAGGGACACTGAAGGATAATGACAGCACACTAAGTCATGGGTCAGAAATTCAGGTTGAAATGCTGTTTCTAAACTCACTTTGACCATTCCTACTCAGGGACTTCTTATTATTGTCCATCTGTTTCTTTGGGTCCTAACCTGATAACAAGTTGAGAGTCTCCCTTCTCTCTCAGGTCCCACATTCTCTGAAACACAAGCATCAGCAAACATTACAAACTCATTTTACTTTGTTTTTCAGAAGGCAGATTTGTACTTGAGCCAATCAACTTTAAAATATTCTACCCAACCCTACAAACTTTTTTCTCTAAAAAAGAATCATCAAACTATTTCCATAATCAAAAATATCAAAACACCTGAGAGAAATTCATATACCATCCTCTTACAAAGCATCAATTTTTAAAACTGAAATGTTTTCTCATATTACATCCTTATGAAAAAAAAGTAAAGCAGACTAGAGGCAAAGTACAGTATGAAGAGCAAAAGACTTAAATTAAGGTCCAGAGAGTTCACTCTAGACTTTTTCATGGAGAAGCTTTGCGACCTTGAATCATTATCTTCTCAGGGTTTCATTCTCTCCCCTAGCATTAAACATATATTAGCCATTCTTTATATATATTATCTGGGCATAATTTAAAGAGGTCTCTTTGCAAAGGAAGTTCAGTGAATATCATTTACATCTGCAATGGTGTTATTCTTGACAGTTGTTAGGAAACCTATCTCTAAATCACTGGCATTTGAGGAGACGTGCACTTGCTTAGCTGAAGATGGAAAGACAGGCGTGGTAACATATTGTTTGTAACATGTTACCAATGGCAAATTACAAGTGGTAGGCAGCTGCCAGGTTTTTTTTTTATCATTTTCCTATTTTTCATTTTGCCATTTTTCAAATGTCACCATATCATTAATTATTCATTCATTGAATAAACATTCATCTTATTCCAGAAGAAAAATTTAAAAAAAGGGACAAACATACAATGAAATAGAGGCATAACAAATTCTTCTTTAATGTTATTCTCAAACTGGAAAAAGTAAGAAGAAATTGTGTAAATGATGGGGAAAAGAAGAAGGCTAGTCTAACTTAAATGGCAATAAGTTATTGAGGAAAGGCTCAAATTTTCTTCACCATGATAGTAAAGAAATAAGGTAAGAAAATTAGACCAAAGATATTGCAAATATACTTTCCAAGCTTCCCTGTCCTGAAACTACCTGCACAGGAAGATCCTACGTATAATCAAAACTTTCTTCTACTCAGGGTCTTTCTCACTGCAAGTTTCACGTCTTTGTTCCTCAAGCTGTAGATTAAAGGGTTCACCATGGGGACGATGTTGGTGTAAAAGACAGAAGAAATTTTTCCCTCATCCATAGACCCAGCAGAAGATGGCTGGAGATACATAAATGAACTTGACCCATAAAACATAGAAACAGCCATTATGTGGGAACTGCAGGTCCTGAAGGCTTTGAACTTGCCCTCAGTAGAATTGATATGGAGGATGTTGTAGATAATGAAACAATAAGAGATAAAGATGGTGAGACTGGGTACAATGAGGTTGATGCCTGACACAATGATCACCACCAGCTCATTGACATAGGTGCTGGTGCAGGAGAGCTGTAGCACAGGGAGGATGTCACAGAAATAATGGTTGATGGTGTTGGCATCACAGAAGGTCAGTCTCAGCATGCATCCAGTGTGGGCCACAGCACCAGATAATGCCATGAAGTATGAACCAAGCATAAGGTTAGAACACACTTTAGGCGACATGATAATGTTATACAAGAGTGGATTACAGATGGCCACATAGCGATCATAGGCCATTGCTGACAGGAGATAACACTCAGAGATGGCAAAAAAGCAGAAGAAGAAGAACTGTGTCATGCATCCCTGGTAGGAGATAGTGTTCTTCTTTAATAAAAAGCTGAGCAGCATTTTTGGAGTGAAAACAGAAGAATAGCAGAGGTCTATGAAGGACAAGTTAAAGAGGAAGAAATACATGGTGGTGTGAAGGTGGGGATTCAGTCCAATTAGAGTTATCAGGCCCAAGTTCCCCAACACAGTCACCATATATATAAATAGAAACAGGGAAAACAGTGGGAGTTGGAGGTCTGGATGGTCTGTGAGTCCCACTAGAATGAATTCAGTCACAAAAGAGGCATTTTCAGTAGCCATTCTTGCCTGGAGGATCTGTGGGCACAAGTGGAAAGGCTTAAATTAAAGGGCAACCCAGATCTTTCTAAATATCTCTTACCAACAGAATGGGCTATATATTTGATGTGTCTGAAACTAGCCCAACATGGAGCATAAAATCTATCTTTACCATTTTCTTGATATTGAGCCACATTGACTTCTGCATTTTAGGATCTTACACTAAATAGAGTCAAGAGCACTGTCAACACAGCCTGCAGCTAAAGACAGTGCTGCCATACAAACCATGACTGCTAGAAAAGTCAAGAGAGAAGGGAGAAGAAAAATGGACTAGGACAGAGTCATCTCCAATATCTCATCATTCCATTACTTACCTAATCTCTCCCCTTAGCAATAAAACTTGAGGACAGGGCTGTGGCAATCTAGAGTTGGCCTCTCATGAAGATTAGACCCTGCTCATGTAGCAATCATGGATAAAAGCCATATCTTAAAGAGGGAGAGTTTCCTCCCAATTGAGGAAATTTATATACTGAGATACAAGGACCCTGAAGGTTCCTTGTCTTTGACATTCTCATCTGCCCTTCAAATGTATTTTTCCACTTGATTCACTTGCATTTCAAGATTGTACCATATTAGGTAAAAGCAGCATGTCTTAATTCCTGGATTTACATTTCAAAGCAAGGATATAATATAAACAAAATCAGAAACTCACCCTCTTCCAGGCAAAAGTTTTTTACCTCTGAGCTTCCTGATTGTTGTTTTATTACCCAGGTAGCCTTCAAAGAGCTATTTCAAACTGATATCTTGTTGCCTTTGTTTCTGAGAGGATGCAGACCAGACTTAATTTCCAAAATCCCCTGGAAATCATTAGGAGCTGCAATCCTAACTTCTGATTTCAACTTCAACCCCCTTCAAGTATATTGAAATAAATGAAGATTCTTTAAAAACTGAAGATTTAATGTTGGCTTTATAATATAATGCACTTGTTCGTAAAACGATGAGAAACTAGCTCAATTTCCTCCAGGGAACAGATTGTATGAGTTAATAGGAAAACAAGGGGATTGTATTTACACTCTGGACTATGAGATTTCTTTAGTTCCTTAGAGACTCAATATTTTACTCAAATTGTTGGGTAAACACTCTAAAAACCTTCATTCACCTTCACAGAACTGAAACAGAACTCCCATATCACTATCAATGTCATCTCTAAAGTCTCACCATGTTATTGATTTCTTTCCTTCTTTCTTCCCATATCTTAAGGAGTATTTTGACCCTGGTTCTACCTAGAGGCTTCTGTATTTCTTTATTGGAATTAAAAAAAAAATTCTCAAGGAATACAGTAACTGACTTTAGTTATTATCTTTTCTGGGAGCACAGTATTTTTAATGCCTCACATTCCTTCTATGTCTTTATTTCCAAACACTTGTTCTCACTGAATATTCTTTTTTTATTTTTAACTTTTTAAATTGTGTAGTAT
The DNA here is from genome assembly GCA_004026745.1 of Myrmecophaga tridactyla. Lineage (NCBI taxonomy): Eukaryota > Metazoa > Chordata > Mammalia > Pilosa > Myrmecophagidae > Myrmecophaga > Myrmecophaga tridactyla. The sequence goes on along the minus strand of PVIY010030952.1, from coordinate 26,627 downwards.
AACATATATACAAAGCAAAGAAATAAAAAAGCAATAGTTTTCAAAGCACTCTTCAATAAATAGTTACAGGAGATCCCAGAGTTTGTCATGGGGTACCATATGATCCTCTCATATTTTTCCTTCTAGCTACTCCAGAATATAGGAGGCTAGAGGGCTTAAATATTTTTTTATCATCACAATTAACTTTTTTTCCTTCTCTTTTTGTGGAAAATAACATGTATACAAGAAAGTTATAAATTTCAAAGCACAGCACAACAATTGTAGAATATATTTCAGAGTTTGACATGGGTTACAATTTCACAATATTAGGTTTTTAGTTCTAGCTGCTCTAAAATACTGGAGACTAAAAGAGATATCAATTTAATGATTCAGCATTCATATTCATTTATTAAATCCTATCTTCTCTGTATTACTCCACTGTCACCTTTGATATTTCCATCCTTCTCTTTAGGGGTGTTTGGGCCATGGCAATTTTAAATTTTTCATGTTGGAAGGGTCTGTTACTAATATGGGGTAGGGAGATGAAACTATCTGATGTTCGGGATAGGCTAGGCTAGGGTTTCAGAAACTTATCTGGACCAAGGACCCTTCTGGAGGTTGTAGGTTTCTGGAAAGTTACTCTATGCATGGAACCCTTGTGGAATCTTGTATATTGCCCTAGGTGTTCTCTAGGGTTGGCTGGAATGGTCCTGGTTAGGGTTGGCAGGTTATGATAGGTTGCAAAGTCTAACTGAAGCTTGCATAACAGCAATGTCCAGAGTAACCTCTTGACTCTATTTGAACTCTCTCTGCCACTGATACTTTATTAATTACACTTCTTTTCCCCCTTTTGACCAGAATGGAATCGTTAATCCCACAGTGCCAGGTCTGGATTCATCCCTGGGAGCCATCTCCCACATTTCCAGGCAGACTTTCACCCCTGGATAGCATACCTCACATAGTGGGGAGGGCAATGATTTAACTTGCAAGAGTTGGGCATAGAGAGACTGAGGCCACATGTGAGCAACAACTGGGAGCCATCTCCCACATTTCCAGGCAGACTTTCACCCCTGGATAGCATACCTCACATAGTGGGGAGGGCAATGATTTCACTTGCAAGAGTTGGGCATAGAGAGACTGAGGCCACATGTGAGCAACAAAAGAGGTCTTCCAGAAGTAACTCTTAGGCATGCCTATAGGTAGTCTAAGCTTCTCTGCTACTTACATAAGCTTCACAGGAGTAAGCCTCATGTTCGAGGGCATGGCCTATTGATTTGGGTGTCCCTAAAGTTTGAAAAATGTATCAAGGGATTCACTGGTGGTAAGGTTTAATTGTTTCATATTTTGCTCCCATTCCTCAGGGACTTTTCCAATACTGTTGTTGTTTTTGTTGTTTGCATGAGCAGGTTCTGGGAATTGAACCTGGGTCTCCAGCTCAGCAGGTGAGAATTCTTGCCACTGAGCCACTGTTGCACTGCCCAAAATAATAATCTTTTTGATTATCTGCTTAATATACGTTAGGATATTTCTAGCATTGCAATAATCTATACAGGATTAAAGGACTTCTTCCTTATTCTGTGTTCCCTGTATTTCAATTGTTCAAATGAGCTATACAGACAGGTTGAATTAGATTATGCACTATAGAAAATTTCAGTTCCAGACCAAATAAATCTTTCCTCCATTGGTCTCAAAGAGTATGTGCAGTTCTAAAATATAGACACTGTCTTCCTTACCCCATCTTCTGAATTACTTTAACCCCAACCTGTTCAGCTTCATTCTTAATCTCTAAATATCAGGTTACCTATATAAAATAGCCTCTCAAAATCCAGAAATAATAATCATCACTCTGGACTTAATGTGTCTGCTCTAAAAGCTTACAGTCTAGGCCCTTGTTTTCTTATAAGCATTTTCTAAAGGTGACTATACCATTCTTGTTCATTTGTTTCTGGCTTATTTTGTCTCATCAAATGTTCCACATGTTCATTCACATTGTTGCATACCTCATGACTTTGTTCCTTTTTGTAGCAGCATAGTTGTTCATAAGTATGCACTATTCTTTACCAATCTACTTCTCTGTCAGTGCATCCTTCAGCCACCTGCACTCATTGGGCATCATGTAGAGGGCCCAAAGTCCATAGTCCATCAATGTTCTCAATTTTAAGCAATTTCACTGTTCCTAAAACAAAGAAAACCAATAAACATACCCTTGCCAAATAGGAAATCTAAACCTTCTCTTAACTCTTGTCCCTCCTCCCATTATTTACCTCTGCTGTTACTGTGGTAGGGCCGATGGTTTCCTTTGAATACAGTTCAGAGCATGCAATAGTAGTTTTCCCCCATATCCTGGACTTAAACACTTTTTGTACAAGAATCATATCTTGAAATAATTCTTGCAAGAACTAATTCATATTTCTAGAGTTAATCACTGAGGCACATAGGTCTATACAACTCCTTTCAATCTTGTTCTTCAATATTGTAATATTACTTGTAGACCCATTAGAAACCACCTTCATTCCTATCTATCCCCTTATGTTGGAGTTCAACCACATTAGCTAATGGTTCACCCATCTCTAGCTTCTATGTATCTCTAAGTTATGTATCTCTACTATATACCCTATATTCTGTATTATAAGCCTCTGATTATAACTTTCTGCTGGTCATAAAAGTGTAATCATACAGTATCCATCCTTTTGTGTCTGGCTAATTTCACTCAGCATTATGTCCTCAAGACTCATCCATCTTGTCATGTGCTTCAAGACATCATTTTGTCCTATTGCTGAATAATATTCCATCATATGTATATACCACATTTTGTTGATCTACTCATCTGTTGATAGGCATTTGATTTGTTTCCATTTTTTGGCAATTGTGAATGATGCTGTTATGAACATAGGTGTGCAAATGTCTGTTTGAGTTGTTGCTTTTAGCTCTTCTAGGTATATACCAAGTAGTGCTATTGCTGGGTCATAGGGCAGGTGAATATTTAGTTTCTTAAGAACTGCCAAACAGTCTTCCACAGTGGTTGCACCATTATACATTCTCACCAGCAGTGCATAAGTGTCCCAGCTTCTCTACATCCTCTACAACATTTATAGTTTCCTGTCTATTTAATAGCAGTCATTCTTACAGGTGTGAGGTGGTGTCTCATTGTAGTCTTGTTTGCATTTCCCTTATAGCCAATGACAATGAGCATCTCTTTATGTGTTTTTGAGCCATCTGTATTTGCTCTTCAAAAAAATGTCTATTCATATCTTTAGCCCATTTTATAATTGGGTTGATTGTTCTTTTGTTGCTGAGTTATATGATTTCTTCGTATATACAGGAATCAAATCTTTGTCTGATATATGATTTCCAAATATTTTCTCCCATTGAGTTGGCTGCCTCTTCAAATTTTTGGCAAAGTCTTTTGAAGTACAGAAGCATTTGATTTTGAGGAGTTCCTATTTCTCTTTTTCTTTTGTTGCTTGTGCTTTGACTGTAAAGTTTAGGAAGTTACCTCCTATTACTAAGTCTTGAAGATGTTTCCCTACAGTTTCTTCTAGAAGCTTTATGGTGCTAGTTGTTATATTTAGATGTTTGATCCTCTTTGAGTTAATTTTTGTGTAGCATGTAAGATAGGGGTCCTCTTTCATTCTTTTGGCTATTGATATCCAGTTCTTCCATACCCAATTATAAAAAAGACTGTTTTTGTCCCAGTTTGGAGGATTTGGAGGATTTCTCAAAAATCAGTTGACCACAAATTTGGTGATCTATTTCTGCACTCTCAATTTGATTCCATTGGTCAATGCTTCTGTCTTTGTGCCAGTACCATGCTGTTTTGACCACTGTGGCTTTATGATAGGTTTTAAAGTCAGGGAATGTTAATCATCCCACTTTGTTCTTCGTTTTTAGGATGCTTTTAGCTATTTGGGGTCTCTCTCCCTTCCAGATGAATTTGACAGTTAGTTTTTCCAAATCTTCAAAGTAAGTTGTTGGAATTTTGATTGGTACTATATTGAATCTGAAGATCAATTTGGGGAGAATTGACATCTTAACTATAGTTAGACTTCTTATCCATGAGCAGAGAATGTGTTTCCACCTATTTAGATCACCTTTGATTTCTTTTAGCAATGCTATGTAGTTTTCTGTGTACAAATCCTTTACATCGTTAGTTAAGTTCATTCCTAAGTACTTGATTTTCTAATTGCTATTTTGAATGGGATTTTTCCCTTAATTGACTCCTCAGATAGCTCATTGCCTGTGTATAGAAATGTTACTGATTTTTGGACATTAATTTTATATCCCACCACCTTGCTGAATTTGTTTATTAGCTCAGGTAACTTTGCTGTAGATTTCTCAGGATCTTTCAGGTATATTATCATATCATCTGCAAATAATGAGAGTTTTACTTCTTCCTTTCCAATTTGGATGCCTTTTATTTCTTTGACCTGCCTGATTTCTCTAGCTAGAACTTCTAGCACAATGTTGAATAATAGTGGTGACAGTGGACATCCTTGTATTGTTCCTGATCTTGGGGGAAGCTTTCAATCTCCATTGAGTATGATGCTGGCTATCATTTTTTTCATATTTCCCTTTATTATATTGAGGTAGTTACCTTTGATTCCTATCTTTTGGACTGTTTTTATCTGAAAAGGATGCTGAATTCTGTCAAATTCTTTTTCAGCATCAATCAAGATGATGATGTGATTTTTCCATTTTGATTTGTTAATGTGCTGTATTACCTTAGTTGATTTTCTTGTGTTGAAGGATCCTTGCATTCCTGGCATAAACCCTACTTGGTCATGGAGTATAATTCTTTTAATGTGTTGTTGGATTCAATTTGCTAAGATTTTATTGAGAATTGTTGCTTCTATGTTCATTAGGAAATTGACCTGTAGTTTTCCTTTCTTATTGCATCTTTACCTGGTTTTGTATTTAAATTATATTAACTTCATAAAATGAGTTAGATAGAGTTCCTTTTCCCTCAATTTTTTGGAAAAGTTTGAGCAGGAATGGTGTTAACTCTTTTTGGAATGTTTGTTAAAATTTCCCTGTGAAGCCATCTGGACCTGGATTTTTCTTTGTAGGAGAATTTTTGATGACTGATTGAATCTCTTTACTCAAGATTTGTTTTTTGAGAGTTTGTATTTTTTCCTGTGTCAGTGTAGCTTGTTTGTGTTTCTCCAAGAATTTGACCATTACATCTAAGTTGTCTAGTTTGTTGGTGTATAGCTGTTCATAGTATCCTCTTATGATTTCTTTTATTTCTTCAGAGTCTGTGGTCATGCACCCCTTCTCATTTCTGATTTCATTTATTTGCATCCTCTTTCTTTTTTTTTTTCTTTATCAGTCTTGCTAGTGGCACATCAATTTTATTCATTTTCTCAAAGAATCAACTTTTGGTTTTATTGATTCTTTCTATTCTTTTGTTCTCCCATTCATTTATCTCTGCTTTAATCTTTGCTATTTCTCTTCTGTTTGCTTTGGGATTAGTTTGCTGTTCTTTCTCAAGTTCCTTCAGTTTTGCAGATAAGTCCTTGATTTTTGCTCTTTCTTGATTTATTTTTTCTTTCTTGTTTTTTAATATATGCATTTAAGGCAATAAATTTCCCTCTCAGCACAGTCTTTGTCACATCCCATAAGTTCTGACAAGTTGTATTCTCATTTTCATTCATCACCAGATAGCTACTGATTTCTCTATCAATTTGTTCTTTGACCCACTGGTTGTTTAAGAGTATATTATTTAATCTCCATATATTTGTGAAAGTTCTCATTCTCATCCAGCTTCATCCCATTGTGATCAGAGAAAGTGCTTTGAATAATTTCAATGTTTTTAAATTTATAAATACCTGTTTCATACCCCAGCATAAGAATTATCCTGGAGAATGTTGCATGAGCACTAAAGAAGAATATATATCCTTGGGCTTTGGGGTGCAATGATCTATATATGTGTGTTATGTCTAATTCATTTATTAAGTTATTTAACTCCTCTATTTCCTTGTTGATCTTCTGTCTGGTTGTTCTATCTATAGAGGAGAGTGGTGTATGAAAGTCTGTTATGATTATTGTAGAAACCTCAATCACTCCCTTCAGTTTTGCCAATATCTGTCTCATGTAGTGTGGAGTTCCTTGACTGGGAGCATAAACATTTGTATCTTCTTGATGAATTGACCATTTAATTAGTATATAGTGTCCTTCTTTGTCTCTTATGGTGTCTTTATACTTAAAGTCTGTTTGGTCCAATATTAGTATAGCTACTTCTGCTTTCTTTTGGTTACAACTTGTGTGGAAAATCTTTTTCCACCCTTTCACTTTCAATCTATTTGTATCCTTGTGTCTAAGATGAGTCTCTTGTAAACAGCATATAACTGGAATATGTTCACTGAATATTCTTGATGGGTCCTTACATGTAGTATTTCAACTGAGGTCATCAATTTGCTCTCAGTATGATAGTTAAGAATTTACAGCCTGTAACTAGAGAACATTGTTTGACTTGCTACCACCGAAATTACTGGCTCTATCACTCTGGGCAAGTTATCTAAACTCTGTTTGACTCAGGGAGTTTGGGAATGAGATGGGAATTGAGTTGTTTTGTGATTGACAATAGAGCTAATATAAGCGAAGTACTTAAAGAGTGCCCCACAAATGGTAAATAGTTCATAGAATATCAGCTATCAAGATTTATAGCTATCAAGATTCTCATTGCTTCCAGTAGATGATACATTATAACATTCACCAAATGTCCAGATATTTTCTTTTTAATTTACGTACTCTCCTATAAACTGTAAGTGTTCTAAGGACAAAGACTACTTCTGTCCTGTTCACTACTGTATGGCTGGTGTTAAGGCCAGTGGAAAGCACATATTAGGCCCTCAATAGATATTTAATAAAAGTTATTGCTTAGCTGAATATCTTCAAAATATTTTCCACACATTATACATGCTAAACAGTAGAACCTAACACCAAAATGTCCTCTCATTCTTTATCTACAAATATTCATTACTACTTAGGTTTTTGCTTCTATTATTCTAGAATTTGGCACATGCTCTAACTCAGTCATCTGCATTGATGCCAGAATAATATGAAAACCTGTCACTCTCTCTCTCCCAAGCTCAAGAGTTTTCAGTATTTCTCCATTTACCACTGAACATTTGAAGCTTGTATTAAAAGTGAAATTACTCAGACCTATGATTGTACCCTGGTTAAACTTAAAGAAGGCACTGATCACAGATGTTTTTGATGAATAATCATGAAAAAAATATTCTCATTGGTTAAATTATTTGAGCACATTAAATATTGTGTCCATTCTTAACTTTCTCAGGAAATGTAAAAAGAGAATATTGTACAATATTTATATTTTGGAGAAAATTGGGGAATAATGAACCATGAACACTAGGCAGGTAAAATAGATTATATTGCAAATTTAAGTTCAAATATACACAAACTACCATTCTTATCATAAAAAATTATTGTTATTCTTATTAACCTTACTTAAAATGAACAAGAACATCCCCCAAAATATACATCTGCTATGATAATAATGCTAAACATAGAATTTCCATATGACCCAACAACTTCACTCCTAGGTATATATCCAACGTAAATCAAAATTTACCTCAATGCAAAAAATTGCACAAGAATGTTCATAGAAACTCCATTCATAAAACCAAAAATTAGAAGCATTCAAAAGTCCATCAGCTGACAAACTAAATGTTGCATATCCATAGAATGTAATTTCATTCAGCAATAAAATAGAATGAAGTACCAATATACTACAGTATGGATGAAATTTGAAGATATTACTATAACAAAAAAAAGACAAAATACACTTCATACTGCATTAGCCCACTTATATGAAATGTCTAAAATATGAAAATGCAGAGAGAATGGTAGTAGATTGGTGATTGCCTAGAGTTGCATGGATGGAAGAATTGTGGAGTGAAGGCTAAAGGATATGGGGTTTGCTTTCCAGGTAATAATTTTTTTTCTAAAATTGATTGTGTGAATGACTGCATAATCCTGTGAACAAACTAAACATCATCAAATTATACATATTACACTAGTGAATTGTATTATATCGATCTATGTCTCCATAAAATTGTTACTATTTTAAAATGCAGTACCAGTTACAACAGCACCAAAAACATGAAATACATAGGTTTAAGTCTCATAAAACATTTTATAGAACACTTAAGAAAGAACTCATAAAAAACAAAAGGAAAGATAAATTGCATTATGAGTTGGAAGCTTCACAGCTGTTCTGATGTCATTCCTATCTAAACTAACTCACACATTTCATACAATTACATAAAATTTCTAGCTGGATGGTTTGTAGAAAGCTGATTCTTAAATTTACACCATGAGAAGGAAAATTTTTTAGGCAATTTAGAAAATTAGTTTTATTAAGTAATTCATGAATGAGGAAGCATCCCAATCAGAAAGTAGAAGGAAGTCCCATGGAGGTGGTGGAAAGGAGAAGCTCATCTAGGGCAAAGCTGGAAGCAAGTGAGGAAATGTTCAGATTGACTGACATTAAGTTCTCATTTTACTTAGGAGGGTCTACAAAGTGGGGAACAGTTAGGTGCTTAGGAATGAGGAAGTTAATTGGTGATAATTGATAAAGAGCTGACTATATTTAATTTTCTTCCAGGCAAGTTAGGCATGTGGAGCTTAGCAGAGGGGGTGTCTCCTTGGTGGGCCTACTAGATTTTATTAGTCAACATGAAAAGTTAAAGGGACAAAAACAGCCAAGTCATTTTGCCAAGGAAAATATTTGAAAGACTCACAGCACCTGGTTTCAGGGCTTTCTATAATGTTACAATAATGAAGACAATGTGGTCTTGGCAAAAGGATGGATGCATCAATAACACTGAATATTGAGTCCAGAAATAAACTCACCCATAGGGGGTTCACTGATTTTGACAAAAGTGCAAAGGAAATTCATTGGAGGATAAACAAGTTTTTCAAACAATGAGATTGGAACAGCCACATAACCATTCAAAAGAAGAAAAGGAGAAGAAGCTTCATTCATAGCTGATACCATAAAAAAAAGAACCATAGGATCTAAATGTCAAACATAACATATTAAAACAATCAGAAGAGAATGAGAGGGAAGAGCTTTGTTTCATAGTATTAGAGAAAGATTCCTAAGAAGGGAACACCTAAAGCACAGGCCAAGAAGGAAAAAAAATATATTAAATTCAATGTCATTGAATATTTTCCTACAGGAAGACATTTTAAAAGAATGAAAAGATATTATTTGCTAATCATATGTCTTGTAAAGAAGTCATAGCCATAATATATAAATAACACAACACTCAAGAACAAAAACAAAAATCTAATAAATAAACATGCAAGAGTTGCACTCAATAAATAAAGATATGTGAATGGGGAATAAAATACACATGAAGAGCTGCTCAAAATTTTTATTCATTAGGGAAAAACAAAGTGAAACCTCAATGAGATGTCATTAAAATATATTAGAATGAGTAAAATTTAGAAAAATGAAACTGAATATTTCTAGCAGTGGTAAGAATGTGGAACAAATCAAATCCTTGTATGTTACTGGTGGGAATTTATGGGAGAACAATGTGGCTGTTTCTTATAAAGTTGTCCCACTACAAGAGATTTTCCCAAGTAAACAAATATTTTAGTTTATGCCAAAATTGTGAACTTGTTTTTCTATTGGCTTTCTTATTCTTCAACTGGTTGATGGATAAACCATAGTACATGGTTAAAAAATTAAACCTGCTCAGCAATAAAGTGTGAATTACTGATACATGTAATAACATGGATGACTCGCAAATTCATTATTGTAAGGAAAGGAAATCAGACTAAAGAAATATATTCTGTACTAATCCCTTTACATAACATTATAGAAAAGACAAACTATGGCCCTGAAAGCAGATAAGTGACTTCCAATGGCTGAGGGTAGAAGAAGGGTTTGACTATAATGAGGGCTGTTGATAACTCTCAATTTTGGGGTACGTGAATGCGTATGTTTGATAAAAATTAGAATAACTTAAACTAAAAACAATGATTTTTGAACTTAAATTATACTTGTAAAAAGGAAATTGAAACACATGCACACACATGCATACATAATGAGTTTCCACTTCACATCTTCACATTTACTAGAATGGCTAAGATGACAAAAACTGATAACACCTAGAATTGGAGAAGTTTTGAAAAATTTCAATTTACCTACATTGATTGTGGAAATTTATAGTAATAAATCATGGTTGGGAATATGTTGGAAGTTTTTTTGTAAAGTTAAACATACACTTACATTGTGATCCAGCAATTTAACACCTAAAAATTTCCCAGAGAAATTGAGAACATACTATTCCAAAATGACTTGAACACACACCTATCAATTATTACTTTATTAATTATGGTCAAAATCTGAAATAACTCAAATGTCCATTAATGATGGTATGAATAAACAAATTATGATATACTCATGCAGTGGGATATTATTCAGCAATAATAGCAAAGAATGAATTACTGAAACATCCAAAATATTATGCTAAGAAATAAAGACAAAAAACACATATTGTATGTAGAGTAAGCCTTCAGGCAGAACTTTAGAAATGAGGTCTGTAGATGGGACATACCAGAAAAACAATCAGTTTAAAAGAGATACATAATTGGATTTTGTTACTATACAGACAAGCTGAGATGAATTGATTCTTCCAGGAAGATAGATCAGTTTGCATGCTGAGAAATACAAAAATAATAGGTAACATTGAGAGAACCTGGGAAGAAGAGATTGTTTCTATGGCTTGAAAATAATTCTCCCAGTTTCCTTTTGAGAATTCTAGGATGAAATGTGGTTGCACAGTGAAAAAATAGTAATGAAAGCAGGGGTCCTAGATGAAAAAAAAAGATTAAAAAAGTATTCTTGCTGACCAGGTGCAATGGTTCAGATACAGAAATCAAAGGTAGGTACACCCACAGGTCATGAGGAAATTGAAAGGAAAAGGATAAAGTTTAAGTAAGGTAGAGAACTTAAGGAAGCTCACCAATATTCAGTATTATATTTTTAATATTAAATATGTCTGTTCATACAAATATTTCTCCAAACATGAAGATATTCCCCAAAAGTGGAAGAATATGGTAATCAGATCACTTAACAATTTGGGGCAAATAGGACTGAATAAGCATTTAACAATGTTCTTATCTACTATACCACTTAGGTAATTGGGTCCTAAACAACTACTGAAAAAAAAAGCAGATAAAAATTTAAGGAGATCTCCATGAAACCACATTACAAAAACAATGAACCCCATGTTACTCCATGGACTATAGTCAATAGTATAATTATAGAAATGTGCTCTGAACAATTGTAACAAATGTTCCACACCAATGTAAGGTGTTAAAAATGAGAGGATAATGGAAATCCTGTATTTTATGCATGAATATTCTACAAATCCACAACTTCTCTATTAAAGACAAAAATGAAATGAAATACTTTGGCAATATTTTATTTTATTATATGGGTGAAGAGTGCATTGATTTTTGCTTTATTCATTAAAATGAAAATGCATGTTTGGGGAAATTTTCAATGTGTATGTTATGCATGATGGTAAAATATATAATTCAATACTTTCCTTATATACCATATTAATGCAAATCACTCAAAGCTTTGAAACAGGCCTCTTGCCCCTGATTTTAATGTTTAAATGATTTTATGTGATCACTTAATTTTTATTACAATCCATTTCTAATCAAAAGGTCTTCATGTCTTTAATGAAACCTTGTACTTGCTTCTGAAACATCATATTTTGTATCAGGTTTTGTGAATTGAAAATTACTTGTAATTCCTGATCAATAATTTTTTATAACTGTAATCACAAATATTTTTAAAATTACCAGAAAGAAGTACTTAATGCAAAGTAATACAGTGTTTAAAATCATTTTGAAAACTGCCCAAAAGTGTGTAACAATTGACCTCATATTTAAACTATGTAAGAGCTTTTTTCTTTCATTTACACATTTAATGTGAATCAATTTGTAAAAATATAGTTTTGGAGATGATTGTGGGAAGATGGCAGAGTAGTGAGATCCAGGAAATAGTTCTTCTACCAGAAAAACTATGAAATATGCATAAACTGTCTGAAACATCTATTAAAAAAAAATCTGTACAGCATCCAAGGAAGAGTGAGAAAAAGAGGCTAATAAATTATGGTAAAGAGTAAATTGCTCTCTCTGAATGGTTACTGGTAACCATCTCTACTCTGTTGACAGGCAACCTTGGGGTCCAACCCTTGTCTAGCTCACTGGTGACAAGAAATGACATAAGAATCTTCTTCCCTTGGCCAAGGGGAAGCTAGTTACTGATCACAGCCTGTGCAACTTCAGTTCACTGGAGGCCCAGCGCTGAGGAGAGCCATTGTTTTAACCTTCCCCAGACAAAGGCACCAGGCAGTCATTGTTTCAACCCTACCCTAAGAAAGCCGAGGCAGATGAGACTTAAAGACATTAGACTTCCTCATGGATGCAGGGGAAAGTTAGTTGGTGGGCTGCATTTGCTGGGCAGGTGAAGAAAACACAGATATGGGAAGCAGTGGTAGAAGCTCTTGTTGTCCTTCTTGATCCCCCCCCACTCCCCAGGGCACTTTGGAGTCCATCTGTGCCCCCTTTATGGATTCATGGGTCTGTTTAAGCTGAGAAAGACTAACTTGGGAAATTCCTGCCCCATATATCCCTCCTCAGGTAATTTGCCTTGGGCAGAGACCTTGCTAAAAGGGGGGGTAAAGACCAAGAAAATCTATCATATATATATCAGAAGCTGGTAACAAAATCAAGAAACACACATCTCTGTTAATACAAATCAGAAAAAAAATTAAATATTAAAATGTACAGCATGCAACAAGAGAGTACAAGACAAAGAAACTGGAAATGATTGCCCATCTAAAACAACAGGATAAAAATACAGAAAACACTAATGAACACAAGAATGTGGACATACTGAACAAACCCTTTAAAAAACAAATCTTAACAGTGCTCAAGGAGATGAAGGAAAAACAGAGACTGGATAACAGGAAAGCAAAGAAGTAGCAATGTAAGAATTTCAGTGAAGAGACAGACATTTTAAAGAGAACTTCTGGAGTTGCAGATAATAATAACTAAGACAAACAATTTCCAGGAGGGTTTCAAGAGCAGATTATAGTAGGCAGAACAGAGAATCAATGACTTTGAAGACAAAAAAGACACTTGAAATGAGTCATCCTGAGAGGAAGAAAGAAAAAATAATTTAAAAAGCTATAATAGCCTAAGTTACCCCTGGGACACCTCAAGGAGAAGAAAGTGAAAAAGGGTGAGGAAGAATTTTCAAAGAAATAAGGAGAAAAAAATACACAAACTTAGCAAAACATGTGAACATGTATATTCAAAAAGCCCAGAGAAAACCAAACATTATAAACATGAAGAAACATGCATCCATAATATAATGATCACATTATCAAATGTAAGGAACAAGAGAGTTTTGAAAGCTGCAAAAAAAAAAGCAACATGCTATGTACAAATGAGTCCCAATTGATTGAATTCTGGTTTCTCAGCAGAAACCATGGAGGCAAGAAGGCAGTAGTTTGAAATATTTAAAGTGCTGAAAGAAAACAAATGTCAACCAAAATTTATATCTAGTGAGATGAACTTTCCAAAATAAGGGAGAAACATTTCTAGGTAAACAAAAGTTACTGGAGTTCATCACCACCTGACCTGACCTGCAATCAATGTTAAAGGGAGTTCTTCAGACTGAAAGGAAAGGACAGTGGACAGCATGACAGCTTTGAAGGGAGAAACTGATGAGTTTACATTAATTGTTGAAGACCTTAACACACCATTTTCAATAATGGAGAGAACGTCTAGTCAGAAGGTCAAAAAGGAAATGCAAGAATTGAACAATACTTTAAATCAACTAGACCCAATAAATATATATAGAATTTTTCACACCCACAAAAACAGAATACACATTTTTTCTTGAGTGCACATAGGTGATTCTCCAGGATAGACCACATGTTAGATCACAAAACAAATCTCAATATATTAAAAAAATGGAAATCATACAGTGTATATTCTGTGATCTCAATGAAATGAATTAGAAATCGATCAAAAGGGAGAAATAGGAAATTCACAAATATGTGGAAATTATACAAATATTCATTTAAAAACTAATAGGATAAAGAGGAAATCTCAAGTGTACTTATGAAACATTCTAAGGCAAATGAAAATGAATATACTATGCACCAAAACTGGTAAGCAGAAAGAGCAGGGCTGAGAGGGAAACTTCTAGCTCTAAAATTGTTCATTAAAAGAGAACATATTAAGTAAAAAAAACCCAATCTCAAAAGTGAAAGAACTGGTTGGGCCATGGTGGCTCAGCAGGCAGAGTTGTCACCTGCCATGCCAGAGACCTGAGTTTGATTCCAGGTGCCTGTCCATGTAAATAAATAAATAAACAAGTAAAAGAACTACAAAAAGAAGGGCAAGCTAGACCCAAATCAAGCAGAAGGAAGGAAATAGCAAAGATTAAAGTGAAAACAATAGAAAGATCCTACAAAACTAAAAGCTGGATCTTTTAATAGATGAATAAAATGAAGGAAAAAAAAGGAGAGATATAGATAACAAAAATCAGAAATGAAAAGGAGGACTTTACAGCCATTCCCAGTAAAATGAAAAGGATGGAAAAAATAGAAGATATCAACAAAGCAATTATTAGTAGAGAGACTGAACCAGTAATCAAAAACTTCCTAATAAAGAAAGGCCTAGTATGAGTGGCTTCTCATGGTTTATTCTGCCAAACATTGTAAGAAGACTGAACTCCAATTCTGCTCAAATTCTTCCAGAAAAATTGAAAAGGAGAGAGAACTCCTTATTTCATTCTGTAAGTACAGCATCAACCTTATAAGAAACTCAAATAAAGATATCAAAAGAAAAGAAAATGAATTTCCAGTATCCTTAAGACTATAGATACAAAATTCATCAACAAAATACTAACAAGCTTGATTCAACAACATATTAAAAAATTATGCACAGTTATCAAGTCACTGTATCCCTGGTGTGTAAGTTTGGCTCAGCATAAGAAAACCAATTAATATAATATATCACATTAACACAATGAAAGAAAAAAACACATAATCATCTCAATTGATGCAGAAAATGTATCTGACAAGCTTCAACATTGATTCATGATTAAAACACATATAACACTAGGACTAGAAAAAACGTCCTCAACATGATAAAGAGCATATATGAAAGGCATAGAGCTATCATCCTATCTAATGGTGTGAGACTGAAATCTTTCCCTCTAAGATCAGGAACAAGGCAAGGATGCCCACTGTTACTACCCTTACTCAATATTGTACTGGAAATTCTTGGCAGTGCAGTTAGGTAAGAAAAAGAAATAAAGGATATCCTAAGTGGAAAGGAACTGATAAAACTTTTCCTATTTTCAGTGGCATGGCCCCATATACAGAAAATTCTGAAAAATCCACAGCTAATAAATGAATTCAACAAAGTGGCAGGATACAAGATCAACACCCAAAAATCAATAGTGTATATACACAACCAATTAATAATAATAAGAAATCAAGTAAAAAATATATTCACAATAGCAATGAAATGAATCAAATATCCGGGAATAAATCTAACCAAGGATATAAAAGACTTGTACATAGAAATCTACAAAACATTGGTAATGGAAATCAATGAATACATAAATAAATGGATGGACATTCTATGTTTATGAATTGGAAGACTAAATATAAAGTTGTTAATTCTATCCAAATCAATATATAGATTCAAAACAATCATAATCACAATTCTAACAACCTCCTTTGCAGAGTTGGAAAAGAAAATTATCAAATTTATGTGAATGGTAAGAGTCCTTGTAAAGCTAAAGCCTTATTGAAAAAAAATGAAGTTGGAAGACTCGTATTAAAAACCTACAATAAGCAAAACATCATGGTAATGGCACAACGGCACACATATAGACCAAAGGAATCAAATTGAGAGCTCAGAGTTCAACTCTCACATTTCTGACCAACTAATTTTTGACAAGAGGACAAAGACCACTCAATTGGGAAAGAATAGTTTCTTCAACAAATGAAGCTCTATTTAGAAAAGAAAAGGAGGAGGTCCCCTATTTTAGACCTTAAACAAAAATCAATTTTAAATGGATCAAATACTAAATGTATGAGACAGAACCAAAAAAAAAAAAAAAAAAAAAAAAAAAAAAAAAAAAAAAAAAAAAAAAAAAAAAAAAAAAAAAAAAAAAAAAAAACACAAATACAAATTCCTAGAAGAAAATAGAGATGCATCTTCAGGACATTATGTTAGGAAATTTTTATTTTTTTACTTTGCATTCAAAGCCCAAGCAACAAAAGAAAAAGTGATAAATGAGACATAATAAAAATTAAAAAAATTCTCCATCAAAACAATTTATCCTGAAAGTAAAATGACAACCTATACAATAGGAGAAAGTACTTGGAAACCACCTATTTAATAAAGGTTTAATATCCAAAATGTATAAAGCTTTCATATTAACAAAAAACCAAACAAACCAATTAAAAATGGACAAATGATTTCAACAGACAGCTCTCCAAAGAAATATCGAAATAGCCAGGATGCTCATCAAAAGATGCTCAACATTGTTAGCCATATGGGGAATAAAAATCAAAACCACAATGATACCATTTCACACCCATTCAAATGGCTGCCATTAAAAACTGTAAAATAACAAATGTTGGGGAGGATATAGAGAAATAGGAACATTCATTCACTGCTGTTGGCAATATAAAATTTTGCAGTCACTATGGAAGAGATTTGGCAGTTTCTCAGAAAGCTAAATATAGAAGCAACATATGATGTGGGAATCTCACAACTAGTTATACACCCAGATGAATTGAAAGCAGGGTCTTGAACAGATAGTTGCACTTTTTACATTCTAATGGCATGATCAAAAAGTGCCAAAACATGGAAGGAACCCAAGTGTTCATCAACTGAAAAATGGATAAACAAAATGTGGTATAAACACACAATGGAATGTTAATCAACTGTTAAAAG
Source organism: Myrmecophaga tridactyla (assembly GCA_004026745.1). Taxonomy (NCBI): domain Eukaryota; kingdom Metazoa; phylum Chordata; class Mammalia; order Pilosa; family Myrmecophagidae; genus Myrmecophaga; species Myrmecophaga tridactyla. Next base: position 9,602 of record PVIY010030952.1, on the reverse strand, counting down.
GAATGAAGTCCTGATACATGTGACAGCATGGATGAAACTTGAAGGTATTGTGCTGAACAAAATAAGTCAAATACAAAAGGATAAATATTGTATGGTCTCACTGATATGAAATAATTATAATAAGCAAATTTATAGAGTTCAGAATCTAGATTATAGTTTACCAGGGGAAAGGGTAGGGATAGGGAATGGAATGTTAAGGCTTAAAATGTACAGGGTTCTTAATTTGGATGATGGAAATATTTTGGTAATGAATGGTGGTAATAGTGGCACAACATTCTGAACATGATTAACATCACTGAAATATATATATCTGAATGTAAATACAAGGAGAAATGCTGGATTTTATAAATGTAGCAGAATAAACATTTTTAAAAATCCATGGAACTACATTACCTGAACATTGAACCCTAACCCAAACAATGGACTGTAGTTAATACCACAATTATAAAAATGTGCTTCCATCAAATTAGCAAATGTTATGCAACAATACAAGATGGTAATAATAGGATGGTGGAAATCTTGTATTATATGTTGATTGTTCTGTAAATACAAAACTTCTCTAATAAAAAAGAAAATAATTTCACTTTTTATTTTCAAATATTTCAAATAATAAAGAAGTAATTTTCAGACACTTGTGTACTGTTAGAGTAGACACACAGCAGCTATCTGGGGATAAATCTAACCAAGGATGTTAAGGACTTGTACATAGAAATCTACAAAACATTGGTAAGATGTTTTAGATGACACTACAAACAGCAGTGGTAGAAGGGCCTGTATGGGGGGACAGAGATGGGAGCTTCCACCTGGAGCAGGGTACCAACAGGATTCCAGGCCTGGTCCACCACTGCAGACTGCAGGACTAAGGCTGCATGCTCTCCACTCTGGGTGCCTGAACCACACACTCACACACTCATTTCAGCAACCCTGAAATGAATCAGGTCCCCCGCCAAGTCATGATTAAGTCTAAACCCTGGTCCTGTTGATACCACCTCATTTTAAAATAGAATCTTCAAAGAATCTATAGGGATGATGCCAAACTGAGGGTGAGCTGTAAGGCAATATAACTTGCAACCTTATAAAGTGGAGAAAATTTGAAAAATAGTAGGCTTGATTAGGGATGGAAGTACACAGATGGCCAGGGACGAAGGGAGAGAATGAATTATGGATTTGCATCAAATCAGTACCAGACAACTGCAAAATTCAGGGAAAGCATTCCCCTGTGGATACCTTGATTTTGGCTTCTGACCTTCAAATCATGAGACATCAAATTTCAGTTGATGAAACCAAATAGTCTGAGGCATTTCTTTCAATAATCTTAGCAAACTAAGACTGTTTTGGCGCCAAGCAGTAGGGTGCTGCTGTGATAAATACCTAAAAATGTGGACTAGATTTGAAATTCAGTAATGGGTACAGGCTGGATGAATTTTAACTAACTTGATAGGAAAAGCTTAGGTTGTCTGGAAGAGATTGTTAGAGTGTCATGGATTTCTATTTTACCTGCCTTAGGGATAATTCTGTTGATGTCTTACTGATGCCTCAAGCTCAAAGTGCCCTCAAATAATTCCACATTTTCTTATGATTCCCAGTTCTGCTTTTCTTCAGGGCATTCTTTTCACCTCCTTCTGAGCAACTAATCCACAAACTATACTGTCATTCCATGTTCCTCCTTCTCACATATCAACTTCATCCAATTTTTGCAAATTGAAGAATAAATCTCTTGAAGTCCCTGTCTGCCTTTCCTTCTCACTTATATGGTTTTGGTAGTCTTACTGCATCTCAGGTTTGGATTACTCTAATGGTTTTCTGACATGAGCTCCAATGAAAATTGAGAAATTGGCCCCTTATACCTCCTCCATCCTTCCACTGCAAGCACATACACACATACCTTGGTTTTTTTTTTTTGACCCTCACTCAATTTCCTACCAATATGATTATAATCATAAAGCAGTTTAGATAAACATTACTCATTACAATGTTAAGACTCCATTAAGACCATTTACAATTAATCCATTCTATTTTGTGATTGTTTTTCTCTCCACAGCTTTGTTATTCACAGAATTATTTTTTTTTGTATTTTATTTTGTTTACTCACACATAGATTTTCTCTGATGATTCATTCCCCAAATCCCTCTCCTTTGCTTGTAAATCCTCTTTCAGGATACTCAATCTCAGCTATTCTGTCAATTTAATCTTCTAAAATAACCTTTCCATGAGCTTTGTGACACACTCCAGTCTTAAGAAATTGTCCTTTTGCTGTGATACAAATCTGAAATCTTGATATCTTTATTTACCATAATTTTGGGGATTCTCGCTCTCTCTTATGGGTGATCATGTATTTCCTACAGCAGACTTCCGAGTTTTTCTTGATTTTCTTACTCATTTAGGAACAGCAAAATGAGAAAAAGGAGCATAAAATGCAAATTTCATTGACCATGCAGGTCTGAAGCTTCTTTCATGTACCTTCTTATTTATTAGACATTTGTAAGGGAACAGATAACTAATATGTAAGACATTTTACCTCAAACTTGTGAAAGTATTGTTTTGTTTGTTAATCATGTTTGCTTTATGTTAGATGTTTTCCTTAAATGACTCAGCCTACTTGTCCATGTGCTGGCATTTAGGAGAGGCTTCTACTCTATGACTATTATCTCCAAGTGGCTTCTTAGTGCTCAGCAACTGTGAGCCTCTCTGCACATTGTGCCATTTCATTAGGGAAACTTAATTGCAATGCTATTAGATCTGCTAACATGGGCTGGTTTGATGACCAAAGAAGAGTCTACCGATCTCTCTGGAGGATATAAGCCTGGTTTTCAGCATTCAGGTAGAGGGGCTGATTTAGAGAAAGAAAGCTAACAGTATTAGCTTTCATTAGGTAAAACTTCTACTGAATCACCCTATTTCAGTTATGTTGATCCCTCTTTCAAATATGCATATAGATTCATAAAAACAGAAACCTTTTGCTTTTATTTTCTTTTACTCAACTTGTCTTTCACTAGAGTGAAAATGGAGGCAATTATCTGGTTGCATGGTGTGATGAAGTAAACATGAAAGTCTGATTACTTCTTAAACATAATTATATGCATTCCTTTTTTTGTCCCCACCTTCAAGAGTCTTTTCAAAATTTTCTTGAACCATCAAATTCTGAGCATAGGACACACTATGTAATTTAAATAAAATGTTTTCATGGTTTTCCCCATTTCTTTCTAAATATCATTATTTATCAGTTTGATTTTGATCCTGTTCATTGATTTACTTTCCAGCTCCCCACATTTTCTATTTGCTGTGAATCTACTGAATCTACTGTTTTCTTTGTCCTCCTGCATCAATGTTCTTTTGAATCTCTATTAATTTGCATAGTGATTTTCAGGAAGGAATAGAGTTATGACACCTAACTCTAACCAGAGTCCTGAGTCCTCTGGCTGCATCTCCAAGAAGACTCCTAAGGTATACTAAGACTATTGGCTCCTAGGGACAGAGATCAAGGGTTTCAGGATCTAGCAGTTCCATTCTATGCACAGTAGGTTGTACATGAAGCCTAAAACACCATAAAAGCCTCATTGTTTATTTCAGAGATTTTACTGACTCATTTATTCCAATGACCAGTTTTAGAGCTTTTAGAATATGAGGTATGGTGAAGGCAGATATGAATGAGATATAGGTTCTGATTCTAGGACCTTTCAGTCTAGGGATACAGATAGACAAGGAAACCGAGGCTGACATCATTATTAGCTCTTATGTGTCAATCATAGTGTTAAGCCCTTTATATTCTTTCCTCCTCTCAACTTCACAACCATCCTCTGATCTAAGCATGCCAGTCTCACCTATATGAAACTCAAAGTCGCAAAGGATTAATTGACTGTTACAAGCTCAGTACAGCCAGTGCCATAGAAAGATTCAAACTTAGCTCTCCAAGTGAAAAATTGATTAATGTAACTACCACACTATGCAGAATCATATGGCTTGTGATATCATACAATTGTCTACAAGGTACTTTCAAGATCTTTCAATATCAGTGAGAGAAATCCAACTTCATCAAACCAGACTACATATATAGGCATTTAAAAGAGTTAAGTCGAGGATTTGTATGGTGTCATTTGTGCTGTACATGGTCAACTCATGTAGGGACTTGCACTCTACTCCTACTATTGTCTCTGCTTGGTTCTACTGGGCTTTATTCTAAGATAGTCTCATTTCCATATAGTGAAAAGAGGACCTCCTGAATGCCTAGATTTAATCACACCATCTCAATGACTTTAAGAAACAAAAGACTTTTTAAAAATTTTGGAATTAAAAACCAAAAAGAATATAGTCATGGGATGTTTTTTTAATTAACCATGGTCATAGGGTTTGGCATGTGCTTATCAGACAGGATGATATCTTTTGAGTTGAACAAGTCAGTTCTATTGAAATAACATAGGTTGTCATCACTACATTAGACAAGGTCAGTCAAGATCAAATATCATACAGATGATATTTAATGTAGATAATTGATTAAACAAATATTGCAGGGTGGAAGGGGCAAAAATTTGATGCTGAGAACATAGAGAGACTAACAGTAACAAAAAATATCAAACAACTCTAGAACTTGCTAAATGAGGGAGTATTTCCAAATTCTTGTATCTCAGAGGAGAAGCTCTATAGGATAAGTGCAGTGCTTGGAAGAATGGGGGCTTGGATGTGTTCCATAGCTAGCCAGAGGATTCTGGATGGTGCAAAATTTCATGTGATCACTTGATCCCTGGTCGTGTTTTCACTCCTATATGATTATATACTAGAGATGATTATCCCTCTCTACTGTGTTTCAAGGATACTCTTGAATGTCCTTTCACCTTGCACCCTCATACAGCAGGGCTTTCTATAAACTAAGGGGTTTTCCTTCTTCTTCAGATGACCATATTAGAATACAGATATGGCCATAGGAATTACCGGGGAATGAGGTATAGTATTGGATGGCATTGGAGTCTGGGCCTCCCACTCATGCAAACTACTACTGCCCTCTGAATTTTTTGGATTTTAATCTGAATGTACTATTTTCTTCTGCTGGCCCCATATGATTTGTGGATCAAGAATCTGAGAGAACCTGAATCCTAGTGGGCAGTTCTAGATGTTGGCTCAATTTACACCTCAGTCAAATATATAAATATACCAATCCATAAAATCATGAATGTATTATTACAAGGCACCTACATGTTCATAGCATATGCATGACCTTAACTCAGAACCCCAGGGGCTTTCTGGGAAGATTCTCTCAATGGGTTTGCCACAAACTTCACTACTCCATCTTTTCTATCACTGACAACTCCAACAGTATAATGTCTGCTGGATTTTATGCCCAATGTGCAGGGCTGCATATATGACTGCGACAGAGGCTTCCTTTGTCCAGAGCAAATAGATAATTTTGCCTTAGAACAGACTATGTCTGTAACTAACTTTGATAGGAGTTTGTATGTTTCCAAGTTTGTATTTCATGTGTATTGCTACTGAAATGCTGTAAAGTTTTCTGATGTTGTGATGGAATGAATGTATTTTGTATAAGGAAAAAACATGTCTTTTCTAGGGTCCAGAGGGTGGAATGTCCTGGTTTGAAAGGATGTATGCCCCCTAGAAAAGCCATGTTTTGATCAAAATCCCATTTGGTAAATGCAGAATAATCTGTATTCAATACTGTATGTTTGAATCTGTAATTAGATCATCTGCCTGGAGATGTAAGATGGATTAGGTGATGACATGTCTCCACCTATTTGGGTGGGTCTTGATTAGTTTCTGGAGTCCTATAAAAGAGGAAACATTTTCGAGAATGAAGGAGATTCAGAGAGAGAAGAGCAGAATGACATAGCCACAAGAAGCAGAGTCTACCAGCCAATGACCTTTAGAGATAAAGAAGGAAAATGCCTCCTCGGGAGCTTCATGAAACAGGAGATGATGCTAGCAGATGATGCCATGTTTGCCATGTGCCCTTCCAGATGAGAGGGAAACCCTGACCATGTTCACCACATGCCTTTTCACTTGAGAAAGAAACCTTGAACTTCATTGGCCTTCTTGAATGAAGGTGTCTTTCCCTGGATGCCTTTGGTTGGACATTTCTATAGACTTGTTTTAATTGGGATATTTTCTTGGCCTTAGAACTATAAACTTGCAACTTATTAAATTCCCCTTTTAAAAGACATTCCATTCCTGGTATATTGCATTCTGGCAGCTAGCAAACTAGAACAAATAGGTTTGCCACAAACTCTACTGCTCCATATTTTCTATCTTTTCTATCACTGACAAGTCCAACAGTATAATGTCTGCTGGATTTTATGCCCAATGTGCAGAGCTGTATATCAGACTGCTACAGAGGCTTCTCTTTTTGAGTCCAACTTGCAGTGGACTGATTCCATGGGACCTAGTATATATGGTAAGAGCCATACTTCTGAGAATGGGACACACTGACTCCATAACCCAACAGGCCTATCAGGTTGTATGCTTCCCATGTGATATAAGACACAAGAAGCAACAGTTTGTCCCATACTGTGGAAGGGATTCTGACCCAGAGGAAATGCCTCTGACCATAGAACTCTTAAAATTTTAATTAAAGTGCAGATCCCTTTACTTTTTAGGATTTGCCCTCTATTTTCTGGAATGCATGTTCGTTCAAGAAAGAACAAATGCACCTCCTGTTCAAGAAGGCTGATGAAGTTCAAGGTTTCTCTCTCAAGTGAAAAGGCACGTGGTGAACTATTACTATTACTTCCAATGAACTAGCTACTTTTGTCCTATCCTATGTAATCATCAGGATACCATCAATGCAATAGATCAAAATAATCTTTTGTGGGAAATCATGGTTTGGCTCTCTTCAGCTATCCAATGACAGAAGGCAGTAAGTTAGCACAGACTAAAGTGAAACAGTAAATAACTACTGTTATTTATTCCACTTGGATGAAAAATCTTTCTAATCTTTTTATGATCAAGACAGAATACAATATATTCACCAAATCTATGACCCCATGATTATCTATTCCAGTAATTATACCAGCTTGCTACAGAGGCTGTGATTAGGATGATGGTTAGTACCTGCTTCATCCTTCAACAATCTACTCTCGTTTTCCTGAAGACAGTCACTGTCTAGAAAGGACAAAAAGGCAGATGAGAAAGGGATATGAAGGAACCAAAATCTCTGCAAATTTGAAGACATTAATGGTGACATAATACCCCCATCCCCATTCCTGAAATGTGACATTGTATTTTATTCAGTAACACAGTACCTCATGGACAGTTGAGGAGGCTTTCATTTGGCCATCCCCATTGTAATAGCCCTTATCCTTCAGCTCTAGGACTCAGTGTGGGGTTGTCCATCTGCCAAGTTTGTTAATCTCAATTATATAATTGAGATCTAAGGAAATGACCCCTAGATGGGGACATTTAAAAATGGCTTACAAAGGAGAATGAATCCAATTATATGCAATATATAAGAGGCACACCTAAAACAAAATAATTGAGGAGGATGAGAATAAAATTCAAGGAAAAGAAACCTGGTAGCCATCTTGGTAGAGACCAAAAATTATTTTAAATTCCATCCAAAAACGAGTAAATTTAACAACAAAGAGTATATCTGAATACAAAAAGAAGCTAACATTAACAATGGATAAAGAACACTTGTGAGTGTCTATGAGCCAAATAAACAGCAATGAATGAACATCTGTAGTAATCAAAAACAGCAGGGACAATGGGGAAAACATTTGGGTAGTTCTCTGTGATTTGTTTGTTTGCATTCGTTTATATTGCAGGATCTTACATTTCACCTCTTGCTTTTTTTTCTTTGTCTCCCTTCAGTATCCAAAATTTTCCTCTCCCTTCCTTTAACTCTCTTTTCCCCTAAACTTATCTTTCTAAAATAACTGCTTTGAGTCCTGTGTATGCTTCTAATTCCTTATTTTAAGTCAGTGTGGTTTACCAGGACCATTTTTCAACATTTTGTGTTTCAGATAGACCTATGAATTCTGCAAGTTACAAAACTCAGTCTTCTCTTTTCATTTCCTTCATTTTCTAGCTCTGTACAAAGACTTCCAGTGGGGGCTTGGAAGAATGGCTTACTGGGAATTGGTATTATTTTTCTATGTAAAGGTAATTCAATATTTGTCATGCTCTCTTTCATCTGGCTATGATGAAGATACAGTTTTATTTTATGCATTAAAGCATAAAATATTGTTTTATTTTTCTTCTAGTTTATCAATATGGAATTTTTTGGAGAACATATGGAGATATATCTATTTATGCAACCACTGTTACTTCAGATATCCCAAAATTCTGGGCAAAATACCATAAACTTTCATTTCACAAAAATGAATAGCTTGATGGCCAAATAATATATGGTAAGATTTCCAACATGATTAGTCATCAGGGGATTGCACATGTAATATAAGGACATGCTAAACAAGAAAAAAAAGCTAATATTCAATGGACTCTAATTCCTAAGTTATGGCAAGGATCTAGAGCAATTGCAATTCTCAAACATTGCTGGTGGCAGTTTAACACTGCCAAACACCTTGGAAAACAATTTGACCCTATTTACAAAAACTTACTATTAACCTTCCTTACAACTTACCTTACTATCTTCTTCACAACTTACAAAGAAATGAGGATATATATCAATAAATAGACAGATAAAAGAATATTCATAACAGCTGTATGCATAAGTGCTCCAAACTGAACACATCTCCAATGTTCCCAAATGATGATTTTCCAGGAGCATGGATAAATCAGATGTGTTATAGTCATACAGTGGGTACTTCACAAACTACTGACCTTGTCCTTAATATTAACCTAGACATAGAATAGCATATGTTGCATGATTTTGTTATACACAGATAAAAAAAGGCAAAACTGTCCAATTATAGCATATGCCAGAATAGTGACTACTTCTTGGGTAGTCCTACCAGGAAGGAGCAAAAGAAAGATTTCTGGTATAACAGTGATGTTATACATCCCTGGGTAGTCATTAAGTGGGTGCAATTAAAAATTCAAACAGCTCAATTCTTAGCACACTTTGTGTGCACACATATATAAAATTCATTTCTGTAGTGGAAGAATGCCTTGAAAGCTGCTGAGGTAAAAGCTAAGACCCTTTCAATATTTCTATTCTCAACACAGACACAGACACAAACTCAAATGACTTTAAAATTATCCCTATAATATTATCTTAATTTACTTACATGCCATATGCTTATTTCAGTGGGACAGAAAAAGAAAGTATGTTTTCACACTGGGGCTGTTTCATCCGAGTGTATCATGCATGTGTCATTTGTCATATCTGAATTTTTAAATTGTTATACACTATGAAATTATTTTAAATAACTGTTCAATATTTCATTGTAGATCTGTACTATGTTTTAATCAAAAATATCTTTCAGGAACATATAATTCAATTATTTTTTGCTATTATCAATAACACTGCAATCAATATCGTTTTTGTTCTGTTTTTGCCAATATCACTTTTATTTCTTAAGTATAGCTTCTTAGAAATTGAATGGCTTTGGAAAAAATTCATATAGGATTACAAGATTGTTGCCTCCTGGCAAGAGGGACATCTGTGCCTGAGAATAGAGCTTTTCTTGCTCCCCCTC
>PVIY010030951.1:0-30434 GCA_004026745.1 Myrmecophaga tridactyla | reverse complement strand
GAACCCCCCAATCACCCCCTACTGTTTTTAAGTGGTCTTTTTCTTGATTTGGTGTTCATCCGGTTCCTGCAACACTTTAAATATTTTCTGGAGCTCTGAGAATGATGGTTCTGTCAGGGTTTTTTTGTAGTTGTTTAAAGTTCCTGTGAGGGGACATATCCCTGGAACCTCTTACTCCCCCTTTCCCTTGTGTCTTCCTTCCTTCCTTCTTTCCTTTCTTCCTCCCTTTCTTCATGAAAGGCGGAGAAAAATCATATATGTTTGATGAGGGTAGGTAGCTTGATGCTTTTAAAGGGGAATTTGACCAAGGATCTCATACATCTCCTCAAGCAGTCAACCAGAATTTCAGCATACTAGTTTTACCAGTATAATTAGACATATTTTGCACAAGTCTAGAAGACTGGATCCCCAGCTCACAGCTTACTGGAAAGAGAAAATTGGAAAGGCAAGCATACCGACAAGAGCAAAAATGACAGCTAACAGGGTAATAACAGAGAAGAATAGTGACAACCAAGTTATTAGAGTTAGACTTAAGAACTTGGAGAGCTGTCTCCTGGGACCATTTAGTGATGGAACAACCCACTGAACACACTTCAGCAGGCCTGGTGGGAATTAATGTTTCAGACCAGAATGATACCTTTGAATAATCAACAAGACAAACTTGTTGCAGCAGTTTGAACATAGATGCTTCAGCTGTCTCTTGTCCTGGTTCCAGGAAGTTCAAGCACTAGCTCACGTTCACTTTACCCTGGTAGCACACATCTGAGAGCTAAGATGATTATTTTGACTTGGTTTATACTAAAGGCAGGGTATGAAGGTTGTTCATTGGACAAGAGCTCCTATCTAAAACCCACCCACCCTCTACTTGGCAGATGACTCACCCTGGGGCGGGGCTGTGTCTTCAGAGTAAGAGATGTCTTTTTCTAATTTGTATAGAGGTACCATTTGTTCACTGCACTGCATACCTGTGGAGCTGCATCCACCTGTGGGTCACATTTAAATATTTGTCAAAGGTGTGGTTTGGAAAAGTGGTCTGGATACAGGTATGAGGGCAAAGGATAAGTTTGTTCAAGCACATTCAGTAACAGAAGGGAAAAATAAATATCTACAAATTGAGTCATCTACCTGCTGGGCCAAGGTTCTCAGTGTATGCCAGAATCATCTGGGGGAGCAGATTCCCAGGCAACCCCCCACCAGTGATTGGACCTAGTAGCACTGTTCTGGCCAGAATGCATATTTAAAATAAGTACTAACCATGTAGGAAAATTACAGGATCTGCTTAAGGAAAGAGTTACTTTTTGGTTTATGGAAAAACCTCATTAGGCATTTTTTGGTTGTCAAAGGCAAAGCTTCCATGGAGAGGGTCTGGAATAAGAGTTATGAGCAAAGACAATGCCCTGTCACTATGCAAAATAAAGTAGCAAGAATTTAGAAATTGTTGGAAGCCTATAAGAAAGGAGATTTTAGAAAGATGGAGGTTACTCTTATGAGAGAAGAGGGACCCAAGACAGGCCTGAGTAGAAAGACAGGCAGGGCTGAGCAAAATTCCCAGCATTGGAAATAGACATGCAACTTTTAGAACAGTGATGTCGATTATTTGATAGTAAGTTGTTCACTATTCTGTGTTATAATGCCCCTCTGTTAACCTGGAATCCTGAGTAAGTCTGTTATGCAAACAGGTTTTATGTCGTTGGTCATTTGTGGATAAAGAAGAGGCCCAGCCCAGGGACCAGTAGGTGATGAAGTGATGGGTTAGCAGAGAGGTCAGCTCTGAAAGGGAACTGAGGTAGGAGGTAGGAAGCAGCAGAGAGGCAGGTCATGGCAAGCCCAATTTAGAAATGGAGCAACAAATTCCCTTGATCTCTGAAAGTAATAAAGCAGTTGTGTCCTATCTTTTAAATTTTTTAAGTAAAAAATTTTATTGTAGTAATATATGGATGACATAAAGTTTCCCATCTTAACCACTTTCTTCTGTACAATTCAGCGATCTTAATCATATTCACAGAATTGTGCTACCATCGACACCATCCATTACCCAAATTTTTCATGTCCCCAAGCTGAAGCTCTGTCCATTAAGCAATAACTCCCCATAACCCCTACTCTCAGTCCCTAGTGACCTCTGATTTACTTTCTGTCTCTATGAATTTTCTTATTCTAATTATTTCATCTAAGTGATATTATACAATATTTGTCCTTTTGTGTATGGCTTCTTTCATTCAATGTGATGTCTTCATTCATGTTGCAGCATGCTTCAGTAACCTTGTTCCTTTTTATGGCTGAATAATATTCCACTGAGTATATATATCATATTTTGTTTATTCATTCATTTGTTGAGGGACATTTGGGTTGCTTTCACCTTTTGGCTAGTGTGAATAATGAATAATTCTTCTATGAATATTGTTAAATACCTGTTTGAATCCTTATTTTTCTATTCTTTTAGATATATACCTGGGAGTGGAATTGCTAGGTTGTTCTATCTTTTTTGATCAAATACTTTTATCAGTAAAAATAAAATTTGAGCATGCAATCGATATATATATATCGATTATATACATGTGCTACCATACTAATATATTATCAATGTTATAAAATACATGCAAAAATAGAGTATAGGAGCCAGGGTTACTGGAAAACCTGCGGAATTTGTTGGGAGCAACTGGCTTCAGAGTGGTGTTGGCAGTAAACTGTGGAGACTGTTATCTGCTTAATTGGAGGACAGTCTGAGAGGGAGAGAATGTTTGTTTTTTCTTAAGCCCCAAGGTCTTGTTAGCTATCTCTTGTATAAAGAGAGTAATATACTGAAAAGTAGGCACTCTGTTTTATCACAAAATGTATGCATGCTTTTAGTCACATAAACCCTGCAGTATATAAGCAGGAACTAGTTAAGAATAAAGTTGTCTGTTGTCTGTTATTGCTAAGCTTCAGACCCCCTGATCCTGTCTGTCTGTCTGTCTTTCTTTCTTTCTCATCATTCCTTAATATCGTTAGAGCTCCGTTTCATAGGAAGCAACAATAGAGGTGAAAAAAAGATGAGATAGAAAGTCAATATAATGTTATAATGTGCTCTTGCTACTCAGAGAATTGGTTTCAGTGACCACTGGAGCACATGGGCTCTATATTGCAGAGCCTGATTGAAAGAAAGGTGACCCTTTAAAGTTGAGAAAGGACAGATCTTGATGTTATATGGGTAGTTTTTATTTAATAATAAGTACTTTTATTACCAAATGAAAGAAAAAGAGCATGGAAGGAAAGCAGGACTCTAAGCTTAGGACAAAGAATGGTGCTTTTTGTGCTTCTAAAACTGGGGGCTCTAGATCTTCTGTCAGATACAGGCTCCTGCACAAAATAGTTCAGTTATAACCAATTGAGATCACAAATTAAAAGGGAAAAAGAACACCTCAAACTCTCAGTCTTCTCAAGTGATGCTTGGAGCAGTAAAGCCAGTTGGAATAATCAGGGCCTCTCTTTCCTTCCAGTGCTGGCTGAGAACATCATCTAAAACACCAACACATTTCTCTCTTGCATTTGTTCCAGCCTGGAGACCTCACTTTGGAACCCACTGTCTTAGTGGGTTGATGAGTCAGCACCCAGTTGAGAAACTGAAATTGGACCAGCTGGGTTTTATGAGGCTCAGTTGAAAAGCAGGCACTGAACTAACTTTAAGCTTTCTGGTAACATCTCTGCTTTTGTGGATGTATTTTGTGGTTAAATATATTTTGCAATTCATATACCTATCAGTCAGGAATACATTCAGCTACATGTAACAGAAGAGGCATTTTTCTTCTCTAGTAAGAGGCAAGAGGTATGTGGTTTCTGGCATTAGTTCTGGCACTCAAAGATTTGGGGGCTGGCATCCTTGCAGTTGTTTTTGCCTTTCACTCACGATCTCAAGATGGCTTCACAACTCCAAATATCACATCTACATTCACAACAGGAAAGAGTGGGCATCTGAGGGCTTTAATCAACAAGTCTCAGCTTTCGTAGAAGCCCCCCTAAAGACTTCCTATTATATATTTTTAGGCAGAATTATGTCTTGTGGCTATCTGTAGTTGCAAAATATCTAGAAAGTCAGTAGTCTTAGTTTGTCAGAGCTGCTACGACAAGCACCACACAATAGGTTGGCTTATCCAACAAGCATTTACTGGCTCATAGCTTTAGAGGCAAAAATTCCCAAATCAATGTGTCGGCAAGGCCATGCTTCCTCATGGGTCTATAATATTTTGGTGCTCGCTTGCTACAATTTTTGGGGTTCCTTGGCTAGAATTGCTGCCTCCATCAATGGTGATGTCCTTGGTCTCCTCCTGTGACTTTCTTTCACTTATGACCTGTAAATCTTCTGGCTTTTCTCATTTTCTTTTTTCTACTGACAGACTATGTCCAGCTTTCTTCTTATAAAAAGATCTCCTATTGGTTAAGCTCCACAGTGATTCAATTTGACCACACTTCAACTAATAATAACATCTTCAAAAGGTCCAATTTACAGATGGGTTCACACTAACAGGAATGTGGATTAAGATTACAAATATGTCTTTGGTAGGGAACATCATTCAATTTCCAACATCAGTGAACAGAATTGCCATGGCTGGCTTCAACCAGTCCTGATCCATTGCCTGTAGCCAGGCACATTATCCCCCTAAATAAAACTGAAATTCTGTTGGCAAGAAATATGGAGGAACAGGAAATCATGGGTATTTTATTATATGTTTCCTTAAGCACTTTCGATTCTTGTGGCCTGTTCTCATCCCTGATATACTAAGCTCTTCTATGGAAGTTGTCTTGTCCTCTTTATCTTCCTATTGGTCCTAGATGGTGGTATGGCACAGTGAGTACTCAATAAATATGGGGTGCTTTCACCAACAGACAAGTTGAAAGGTTGTCTTCCTCAGGAGAGTTTGTGCAAGAGAGGGCTGGGAAGGTACTCTTGGTGGGTAGGAGAACATGAGATGTGGCCATCTTGTCCGGCTGTAAGCAAATGTGAGCAGGGTTACAAGTACTGTGTCTTTAAGGTCCCAGGTTCTCACTGATTCTGGTGTGCTTCTTAATTATAGGCTTTAAGTGTTGAAATCACTTTCTTTTCTTGCCCTTTGGGCAGAAAGAGCCATATTTCAAGGAAGTATTTCATCAATGATTCAATCAAAGAAATATCATTAATGAGAAGACAAATAGATAAAAAATTCCCCAATGTTGTATTTGGGTACGTTTCTCTAGTTAATTTATATTTTAAAATGTGACTGTAAATTAAAAGGCTAAATACTTGAAAGTCAAAAATATTCCTCATTTGACATTAAAGTCAGTGAATTGATAACATTTGCTGAATGTAGCTAGTAAAAAGTGCTAATTTATGGCCAAGTAATTAAACAGGGAGACAGATGGATAATCAAATGAGTTTCCTCACATCCAAATTTGCATACTGTTTCTGCTGGTGCATGCACTTATTGCTCTATACTGTACCCTCCAGGATTGGAAGAACATAGAGAGCAATTTGTGTGAGTTTTGCTCAAGCAGTCTTTCCCCTAAAGAAAGAAAAGGGGAATTTTACAGAATCATAGGCATAAAATACAGAGCTGAGCTGCATGTTCTCTCCTTTTCCTCACTCATTCATTCTTCTTGCTTCCATTTCAAAATGGGAAGAACAGGAAACTGAAATGTCAGTGAAATTCTCTCCATTTTCCATTGTGTTATGGAAAGACGCTCTGGTCGAGGAATCAGAAGACCATCTAATGCCAACTTTCTCAGTAACTAAACTGTATGGCATTGGCCAAGGCCCTTATAGTCAGTCTTTAATTGCCTTCCTTGTAGATTTAAAAAATTTTTTTTTCTTTTTTTTCTTTGTAGATTTTATGTTGACTAGATTATCTCTAGGCCGGATGGAATGGTGGACAAAGCAAAGGCTCTGTTTGACCTTGGCTCAACCACCTATTCCCTGTGTGCTCTTGGACAAGTTACTTTAACCACTCTGTGCAACAGTTTCTTACCCCCAAAATGGGATTGTTGGGTGATTATTTCATGCAAAATCTATGCAATAGTGCCTAGAACATATAAATATACTAGGTACACCTCAAATGTTAGCTGTTAACTATCTCTAAGATTCCTCCTGTTCTAAGATTCTCTGAGTCTATGTTTTGAAGTGTAAGAGAAGGTAACTCAATGAAAGCTATTCTATCTAGCTTGCTCCCATTCTGAATTAGGCTTGTGATTTCTAGAAAGTAAGGATTGTGGAGGCAGTGACAGTCAGAAATGGTCCATCAACCAGTACTGCGCTCAGAGTTGTGTTCAAGTGGAGCTTGCCGAAGGAAACCTCTACTTTCTTCTCCATCTCCCAGGGTTTCGGTCCCAAAGCTTGACAGATAGGATCTAAGAAGCTATGTCCTGGGAAGACATTAAGAAGTGTAAGCCTATGACCTTGACTTGAGCTGTAAGACACATATACTTACATGGAATTGTACCAATGATAGAAGCAATTCCTTTATCACTGTTTGCAGAAATTATTTTTTAACCTTTCACTGTTTTTTTAATCTGCCACTGGATAGGGAAGACACAGTGGTCAGGTGTCAGTGTTACAATCCATTTCATTTTCATATTTTTGTTGTAGCCAGCTGTTTGGGATTTCTGTAGTATTGAAATCCTTAAAATAAAACTGTAAAAGATTTCCTCTGTGAATAACCATTGATTTTTGGCTGTCCAGCAACCAGGCCCCTTGTTTTGCTAAAAGTTCCTAATTTACTTTTTCTTTCTTTCTTTTTTTTTTTTCAGTAAAACTTTTTAATTGAAGTATAGTATAGAAACAGGGAACTGTACATATCCTACGTAGTCAGCTTGATAAAGATGTAACAGATCATAGAACACAACAAAGCACTGAAGAAGTCACCTTTAGCACTGCCATTATGTGATATATAGTTTGGGGGAAATTTATATTTTTTTCAAGTTAAATTTATAAATATTTTCTTTTATGGCCTCGTGGGGTTTATGTCTTTCTTAGAAGGTCCTGTAATCTACCACGTCTAAAAACAAATTCACAAAACTATTTTCTAGACTGTTGCATTTTTAATTTTTGTATTTAACTCCTTACACTTTTGGCATAAAGAGTGAGATAAGGACCAGTTACCTCTTTTCTGCACTAACAATCAGTTTTCTACCTCTTCTTGAATCAATTAAGGTAAAATTTTCCCACTAGGAAAACATCCATTTCATTGAGTTTTACAATTTATTTGCACAAAATTGTTAAAAATAATAATAATTTTCAAAATTCCTTCTCTATCTGTGATAGTTCTTTATATTCATTTCAAATTTTGTGCTTTCTCCATTTCTCTTGATTGAGTTAGCTGGTACCTTGTTTTATTTTATTACTTTTTCAGAGAACCAGCTCTTGTAGTTCCTAATTCCATGTTTTTTAAATATTTTCTAATCTGTTAATTTCTCACTCTTTTTAAATTGAGTTATAATCCTCATACCATCATATTCACCATTTTCATGCAATTCAGTGATTTTTAGTATATTCACAAAGGTATACAATTCTAATTTTCCTCATCCCCATGGCAACCATAATCTACTTTATGTCTCTATGGATTTGTCCAATTGGAAATTTCACATAAATGGATTAATAAAATAAGAGGTCTTTTTTGTCTGGCTTCTTTCTGTTAATGTTTTCAAGGTTCATTGATATTGTAGCATTTATCAGTACTTCAATCCTTTTTTCATTTAATGCAATTTTATTGAGATATAGTCACAAACAATATAATGCATCCACTGTCATTCCTTCTCATGGCTGAATAACATTCCATTGTATGGATATACCACATTTTGCTTAATTATTCATCAGTTGATGACCAGTTGGGTTATTTCCGTGTTGGGGCTGCTGTGAATAATGCTGCTATGAACAATCATGTACAGGCATTTGTGTGAACATATATTCTTAAGTCTCTTGGATATATACCTAGGAATAGAATTACTGGGTCATATTGGAACTTAATGTTTATCTTTTTGAGGAACTACCAAACTGCTTTCCATAGTGGCTGCACTATTTTACTTTCTAATAAAAAAATGTATGATGCTTCCAATTTTTCCATATCTTCACCAATATTTATTTTCCATTTTTTAAATTATAGCCAAGTCATTTTAGTTTTCTTTTGTTGCTTATGTTCTTGGATTCATATCTAAGAAGCTGTTGTCTAGTCCAAGCATGTGGTCTAGTCTGTGACCTAGTTCAAGGTCATGAAGATTTACACCTGCATTTTCTTCTAAGAGTTCTTAACTTTTAGCTCTTGATTTAGGTCTTTGTTACATTTTAGTTAATTTTTGTATATTGTGTGAAATACGGGTTAAATTCATTCTTTCACATGTGGATATCCTGTTGTCCCAGCACCATTTATTATTTCCTTATCAAATAGTCTTGGCACACGTGTTGAAAACCAATTGAACATAGATGTAAGAGCTTACTTCTGGACTCTGAATTCTATTCCATTGATCTACGTGTTGGCCCTTATTCTAATACTATACTATCTTCTGTAGTCAGTATTGAAATTCTGTAGTTCTGTAGTCAGCTACGAAATTGAAAAATGTGAATCATCCAACTTTGTTCTTTTCCAAGATTATTTTGGCTATTCTGGGTCCCTTGTATTTCCATATAAATTTCAGGATCATCTTACAAAAATGCCTCTGGGGTTTTTATAGAGGTTACATTGCATGCATAGATCAATTTGGGAGCATTGCCATTTTAACAGTATTAAGTGTTCCAATCCATGAACATGGGATGCCATTTCATTTACTTAGATCCCCTTAAATGTCTTTTAACAATGTTTTTAGTTTTCAGTGTGCAAGTCTTGAATTTCTTTTGTTAAATGTATTCCTAAGTATTTCAATTAGTACATTATTACAAATGGAATTGTTTTCTAAATTTTTTTTCAGATTGTTCATTGCTAGTGTGTAGAAGTGCAGTTGATTTTTGAAGGTTGATCTTGAATCCTGCACCCTTGTGGAACTCATTTATTAACTCTAATAGTTCTTTGTGGATTTCTAAGGATTTTTCTATGTATAAGATCATATCTGCAAATAGAGATAGTTTTACTACTTCTTTTTCAATTTCAGTGTATTTATTTATTTTTATTGGCTAATTTTCCTGGCTATACCTCCAGTATAGTGTTGTTGACTAGAAGTGACAAGGATGGACTACCTTGTTTTGTTCCTGATATTTGGGGGGAAATTTTCAGTCTTTCATCATTAAGTATAATGTTTGCTGTGAGTTTTCTGTGGATGCCCTTTATAGAGTTGAGAAAGTATCCTTTTATTATTGGTTTGTCGATTGCTCTTATTCTGAAAGGTGTTGAATTTCATCAAATGCTTTTTCTGCCTCTATTGAAATGGTCATATGGATATTTTCCCTTTATTAAATTAATATGGTGTGCTACATTGATTTTTTCTTCATCTCTGTGGGGTACAGAGATCAACCCACAGTTTTCTTTATTATTAACATTTTGCATGCATGTAGTACTTTTGTTACAATTGATGAAACAATATTATCATGGTGAGAAAGTTTTCTTCTAGTTCTAGTTTTCAGAGTGTTTTAATCAATAAGTTGTGCTGGATTTTTTCAAATGGCTTTCCTACATCAATTGAGATAATCATGTAGTTTTTCCCCCTTCATTCTGTGAGTGTGGTGTATTGCATTAATTGATTTTTCTATGTGAATCACCTTTGCATATCTAGGATAAATCTTATTTGGCTATAGTGTATATTCTTTTAATGTGCTGTTTGGATTGGGGGTACTAGTATTTTGTTGAGGATTTTTGCATCTATATTCACAAGGGATATTGGTCTGTAACTTTTTTTCCTATGGTATTTTTATCTGGCTGTGGTATGAAGCTGATGTTGGCCTCAGAGAATGCGGTAAGAATTGTTTCCTCCTGTTCAATTTTTGAAAGAGTCTGATCAGGATTATTGTTAATTCTTCTTGGAATGTTTGATAAAATTCATCTGGTCCCAGACTTTTCTTTGGGGGAGGTTTTTGATTATTGATTCAATCATTTTACTTGTTATATAGGTCAATTGAGATCTTCTATTTCTTTTTTGAGTTAGTGCAGATAGTTTGTAGGTGTCAAGGAATTTGTCCATTTCATCTAGGTTATTTAATATGTTGTGTACAGTTGTTCATAGTATACTCTTGTAATTCATTTTATTTCTTTGCGGTCAGTAGTAGTGACCTCTTTTCATTTCTGGTTTTAGTTATTTGCATCCTCTGTCTTTTTTTCTTTGTTGCTCTGGCTAAAGGTTTGTCAATTTTATTGATCCTTTCCAAGAACTAAATCTGGGTTCTGTTTGTTCTATTTATTTTAATTCTGTATTTTATTTATCACCATTCTATTGTTTATTATTTCCTTCCTTCTACTATCTTTGGGTTTAGTTTGTTCTTCTTCTATTTGTTATGTGATTTTGCATTACAGGAACTTAAATTTAGGAGATAATACACTGACAACAAGAAATGCATGTGGGAGAAATAAGGTTGGAGTAGACTACTCAAAACTTATGGGATTTGTGTGGCAATAATAATGATAAAACTAAGAGTGAAAAGGATTCATTACATTTGCAATAAATAAAGAAATTCTATAGTAAATATAGTTCTTCATTTTTAGAAGTTGATGGTAGTTCAATGGAAGGGGTTGCAAAAAAAGATAGCTGCTTCTGAGTTATATAAAAGAGGGCAAAAGGCACAAAGATCAGGCAGAACCCCACCGTAAGTACCAATGAAGTCAAGCCTGTGGCCAATCTGATTTAAGAGAAAGAATTTGGGGGAAGGGGCATCATGGGCAATGTTGTCACTCTGCCACTTGCTGTCTTCAGCTCTATTGCTGTCATTTGTGTTTGGTAGATTGGTGGCACAAAACATTAACATGCTGGAAAGTTAGTGTATTTATTTTGCTATGTTCCCCCCCCTTTTTTTTCATTCCCCTGTATATCAATCACTTAGAATCTAATTCACATAAGAGAACCATATGTGATAGTAGAAAAGACTGTTATGGTTTGAATGAATTATTGATTTCAAATACAAATTTGATATTTTCCTACTATAGAGCTGGTTAATAATAGGCCAGTGCCATTTCTGTGATAGAAAGAATTTACTTGAACTGTGTGAATTCAGAAACATGGCTTTTCTGGGATGTATAATACTTTCAAATCAGCACACCTCACCCCCTGGACCCCCCCCAAAAGACATGTTTTTTTGCATATACAAAATACATTCACTCTCACAATATCACAAAGCCTTAGACTGTTTCAGTAACAATAAAAAAACAATACAAAGTTAAAACCAGTACAACATATCATCAAAATCTGTTACAGTCATGATCTGTTCTCAAGCAAAGATTTTCTTCTAGTTCTGGACCTATAAAACCCAGAACAAGTTATCTGCTACCAGTAGACAAAGGAGGGACAGTCATAGGATACATGTTTTCATTGCCATAGGGAGAAATTAGAAGAATTTCTAATTTCAGGGATCACTGGACCCATACATGCCCTAAAACCTGCAGGGCAAACTCCATTGGATTTCAAAGTCTGAGAGTCATTTATCCCTTTAGAAAGTGGCAGCCCCACCCTTTCCAAGGGCCTATGCAGTAGCCTTGCTCTCTCTCCAAATGCTGGGGTGAACTGCAACACTGGGGCTCATTGGGACAACTACCGTTTTCTTGGCTCCACCCTCTCCAAGCCACCAGGCAGCACCTGGTATCCCTGCCATCTCTGGGGCACACTCTCAACACCTCCAGAACAATGGGGTGGCAGCCAGGCTCCCCTTAACCCCCGACTTATGCACTCCACACTTACAATGCCTTGGATTGCACAACTCTTCCTGAACAATGAAGTGGAAGGCCAACTCTCTGCTTTCAGGGCAAACTCATGCTCACCATGTGTGTGGGTGGGTCCAATCTCCTGGCCCGAGGTTTCCTGGCTCCAGACCTTAGCCTCCATGGTTCTGCCTCTGAAGACATTTTCCCTTCACTTTATCCCTTTTCTGCCCCCTTTTAGTCCAGACTGCAGTGGTTCCATTTACACAGATCCCACAACTCTCTTGTTGGTTTTCTATGTAATATGCTGGGATCATGCCCATCAGACAAAAGGGCTTTCCACAAATCCTTTCTGAATAACTCAATCTCCAGTCCTTGCTTGTCCTGTAAAGGCTGACTACTTCTATGATCAGATAAATCCTCACATGGGGCCCTATTTTCTGGGGCCTCATTTTCTGGAAGCCTAGAATTTTCCAGGACACCAATTTCTGCTTTCTTTGTACCCAAGAGTTCATTTCTCAACTTATCTCTTTCCTCTCACATTTTACTATCAGCTTCAAGAAGCAACCAGACTGCATTTTCCACACTTAGTTTGGAAGTTTCTTCTGCTAAATATCCAAGTTCATCACTCTCAAATTCTGCCTTCCATCTACAAAGAATACCTTTCTTCTAGTTTGGAACAACATGCTGGTCATTTCCTCTAAAGCCTTTTTAGAGGTATCTTTAGAGTCCACATTTCTACCAACAGTCTCTCCAAAGCATTCTAGGCTTTCTCTATCAAGCACCTCACAACGCTTCCAGAATCTGCCCTTAATGATTCCAACGTATTTGGTATTCGCCAACTGCAGCAACATCCCACTTATCTGGTTCCAAATCTGTGTTAGTTTGAAAGTTGCTGAAATGCACTATACCAGAAATGGAATGGCTTTTAAAAAAGGGGAATTTAATAAGTTACACATTTTCGGTTCTAAACCTATGAAAATGTCCAAGTTAAGGCACCAACAAGAGGTTACCTTCACTCAAGAAAGGCCGATGGGACTGGAACACCCCTGTCAGCTGGGTAGTTGCATGGGTGGTATTTGCTGGTCCCTTGTTCCTGGGCTACGTTGTTTTCAGCCTCTGTTTCTGTGGAGGTTCCTCATTTTGCTTCTCTGGGGCTGGCTTTCATTTCTTGGCTTCCCTTGGCTCTCTCCAGGTTCCGGCTTGCTTGACATCTCATGGTGATATCTGCTGGGCTCTAAGTATCTCCATACATCCATGTCTCTGTTCTCTGAAGCAACTGTTCTCCAGGTGTCTACATCTGCTCCCTCTGTTGGCTCTGAGGTGTCTGTTATTTCCAATGGCTCTGTCATTTCTCCAAAAATATTTCCCTCTTTAAAGAATTTCGGTAAACTAATCAAGACCCACCTGGAATGGGTGGAGTCACATCTCCATCTAATCAAAAGATTATACCCACAGTTGGGCATGTCACATTGTTGTGGAGATAATCTAATCAAAAGTTTGCAACCTACAGTATTGAATCAGGATTAAAAGAAATGGCTAACCCCAAAAGATTGGATCAGGATTAAAACGTGTCTTTTCTGGGGTACATAATACCTTCAAACCAGCACATGAACTATGATATATTCTTTATTTGGGGCAAAAGTTAATAGATTGAAATAAAACAAAACAACCAGTTTCAGGAGACATGAACTCAATATATCTATATCTCTATGAGCAGCAGAATAAGAGAACACTTTTATATCTAGCTCCTTTCGTTGAGGTAACATAGGATAGTGCAAAATATTTTCTTGTTCCAATCCAAATTCAAACAAGCTTCAAATTCCATTGTGCTTCTTTGTTTTTTGCTTTATGAGACTTTTCAATATTTAATATATTTAATAATATATTTAGTAATATTTGGTCAAATGAACAGTATCTGATATGTTAATTTCTATTTGGAAGGCCAGTAAGATCAGAGAATATATGCCCTTTATTATTAGTTGTAAATCAGCAAAGTTGATCATTTTCTTCATTAGAATTAGATATTTCCATGAGGAGTGAGGAATCTCCTGATACTGTTAAGTTTATAGAATCCTGGCTCTTATTACCTCCCAACCCCCTTTCCTTCCTTCTAAGGATAGTCTACTTCTTCCTGAATATAACCTTTAGTAGTTATTTCTGTGAAGGTATGTGAGGGTCAACTCTGACTTTTTCTGAGAATATTTTTATTTTACCTTAGTTCTCGATTGAGGCTTTGGATAGGTGTAGAATTATTATTTCCCCTTGGTACTTTGAAAATATTATTCCGTTTTCTGTAGAAGTGCTGACAGCATAATTGTTGTTTCATTGTCAGTAATTTGTTTTCCCTCTTGTTACTTCCACAACTTTTCTGTTAGTCTTTGTGCTTCTGCGGCTTCACCATGATGTATCTAGGTGGAGATGTGTACATGTATTTTGCTTTCTCCTGCTTGAGTCTCACTGTACATCCTGAAAAAAAAAGAGAATTCATGACTTTGATCCATTCTGAGACATTCGCACACATGTTATCATCTCATGTTTCCTTTTCCCCATTGTCTTTCTTACTTCTCTTCCATGAAATTCTGATGAGGGCCTATCTGAGATCTGACTTTATCCTCCAAACTTCTTAACCACTCTTCCATCTAGTTCTTTCCCTGTTTCATTCTGAGTAATTCCATCAAATCTCTTCTCCATTTCACATTCTCTCCTCAACTGTGCCTAATCTGTTTTCCTGTCCATTGAGGGTTACTTTCATTGAATATATTTTTCATTTCTATAATTTATATGGGTTTTGTTTTTAAATCTATGTTTTATCATTTATACTTATTTGTTCACTGCTTAGGATTTCAAATCCCCCATTTAATTATTTACTGATTTTAAGCATATTTGATTTCCACTCTCTTCTAGATTGTTAAATTTTGGTTTAGATTTTAGGTGCTTTAATCCTCTTGTTTATTTTGTCTTCTGATACCTGTGGATTGATGTGTACGTATTTTTATTTTTATATTTATATTTATAGGTTCATATTTAGTTCAACTTATGTTTCTGTGGGAGTCTGCTATGGATTTCTTTGTGGAAGCTCTGGCAGAGCATCTTGCATTTTCTTCTACCCTGGGGGTTTACTAACCCAGGGTTAATTTTTACAGTAATTTCTAGTTTTGATGCTTTCTGGAATCTATAACAGTATAAATTACAGTCTCAGAGGCACTGGCTTAAAGTTTTTATTTCTCAGGTTATATAAGAATACTCTTATATAAAAGAAGTTTGGAAGATAAAGTATTACATTTTACACTCAGAACCCAAGCATAAACCAGACCAAAGTATAAACCAGGTTAATTTTCTTTGGTACATATTATGTTGATGGATGAATTTTCCTGGTCTACTCTTCCTGAGATTGCAGCTATTTGGCAATCCAACTCCATCCAGGGGATTCAGCCCCTATCTCCACATAGATATCGAAACCCAAATCCCCTGGTTATTTGGGCCAATAACCATCCCTCACGGCATCTGTAGTTATCAGTGCATGTCCCAGTGTTGAGTTCCATCTTCCGTGTGGCCCCTGGGATTTATTCTTTCTTATGAGCTCAAGGTTTCTAAAAAACTGTATTTTATGCAGCGTAACTAGGAGTTTATTGTGGAAAGCTTGTTATTTATTATTGCTCATGTTATCTTAGTCTGCCATTTGGCCAGAAAAGCCCCTGCCTCCCATTATTGCTTTTAAAAAGTCTTTTGGCAATATATCACTGTTCCTAGGGTAGTAAGAGCATTAGATTCATTATGCATAGCCAGCTACACTTACAGGAAGAGAAAGACAAAGAGGAAGATATTTAGCAAGGAAGGGGAAAATAAAATTTTGAGCCAGGTCTCTAGGACGTCTCAGTTTTTTTGAGTCCTTTTTAAAGTACACTGTGGACACAGGAAGGTGAATTATTATGTTAGGGCTAAATGTGTGAATTCTTAGCTCTTTTGCCTTTCTTCTTCTTCTCTATTTATTAGCATCTCTACTACTGATAGGACCATGGAAAAAGATGTTATAGCAAATACTTAAAAATGATTTAGGGTGGTGTAATGGTGGCTCAGTGGCAGAATTCTCGCCTGCCATGCCGGAGACATGTTTGATTCCTGGAGCCTGCCTATGTCCCCCCCAAAAATATATTTAATGACAATTATTAACACTTCTGATAGATCAGAACTATGATTGGAAAGGTGTAGGAACAATTGGTTGAAATAAGAACTGGAGCTTTACCATCTCTGTCCTTGCCCTCTTATTCTATAAAAATGAATTTGACAGATTTATCTGAGACTTCCTATAGGTACTGTGCTGTTGCTGCAGGGAATTGTAAACTAGAATTCCTTTGAATTCTAGGATTTCCCAGAGTCCCTTCAAAGAATTCTGAAGGAAATAATCTGTTTATTTAACAACTATTCCCTGAGTGCTTACCAAATGGTCTGTGGAGGAGTGGAAACGCTGTCTTTGGCCCTTACCTGTTTAACCAGAGCACCTATGCTATTATCTGTTTTACAGTCTGTGTTGTGTGTAAGGCGTGTGGGTGGGTGTTGGGGGGTGGTGCTTCACTGCTTAAAGAAAGTTTGAAATCTCCTGTGGCATAGGAAATACTCTCACATAAAAGAAGTTTATATTAAATAAAACTTTTGGGAGGCCATGGCCCAGTAGCTGTATGTGAAAAATGAATTATACATCCAGTGCAATGATGGGTATGTGTATTCTTTCAGTGCAAGCTATATTATGCTGCTGTAACAGATGACCCCAAATCTCAATGGTGTACATCATGAAAGGTTTATTACTTGCTCATATTACATGTCCATTGTGGACCTGCTGTGGCTCTGCTCCAAGGAGCACCCAACTCTGGGACTCAGGCCCACAGAGCAGACTCTCTCAGAAACATCACCAGTCTGTTACAGGGGTGAGAGAAGAACATGGTAAGCCATTGGGTCTTACGGCTTCTGCCTGGGAGTTCCATGTGTCACTGGGTTTGACTTTTCATGGGCTAAAACAAGTTACATGGTTTCGTCTGATGTCATTGTCTCAGGGAAATTCTTCTGTAGGGGACGCAGAAATGTTTGGCAATAATAATGCAAAGTGCCCTAGGATTCAGTAAATATTTGCCAAGTAAACTCATCTATATAACAAATAATCGTGTACCAATGCATTCGCAGATCCCAATCAGGTAAATCAATCTCTTTGAGTAAAAGTCCAAGACTGTGTGCTTTTCTTATTGTGGGAAGAGCTGTAATGAGGTTAAAATAATCTCAGGATTTTTATTACCACAATTAAATAACAACTACCCATCAATACTTGTTACCATTGGGGAAGGAAACCACAATATCCTTCTCCCAACCCCGGGTCTAAACTCCCTTTCCAATATGTGTTGCAAGACATTGAGGAAAAAGGTCTGGAAGTTCTAAGGATTAAGAAGAAATTCATATCAGCAAAAATCCAGACTGCAACCCCCACCCCACTCCACCCCAGGAGTTGAATAACTTAGTTTCAGAGCCAGATTGTACAAGGCAGGGTTTAGAAAGTAATCTGGAGCCATTCTGTGTAAAACAAATTATCCGCCAGCAGGAAGCCTCAAAGAAGGGAGCAGAGTATGAAGGAATGAAATGGATTCCAGACTGCCATGAGGATTTTCTTGATTGAAACACGATCAGCTTATGGACTCATGCTTGGTGTGAGTCTATGGTTTTCCCTTTTCTGCGAAAACATGAAGGAAGACAGAATTTTTGGTGCAGCTGGACTACATAAAGGAAAGATGCTTTTTGGGGTAAAAAGATACATAAGGGGAAGCTGTAATTAAACTGTCCAGTGTAAGTGGCAGACACTCAACTCAAAATGCCTTAAGCAGAAGGGCTGAAAGAGATTCTAAAGGCCAGGAAAGTCCAGTGGTAGGACTGAGCTTTAGGCATGGCTGGATCCAGGGACTCATGCAATATTGCCCAGGCTTTTTTTCTTTCTCTTGTTGGTCTGTCTGTTTGGTTTTATTCTGCAGGCTGGGTTGCATCCACTCAGATGCCCCTATGTGTCAGGATCCCAGGTTTACTTCACCAGGGGCTTGACCTTTGCATAATACACCTTCCTTGGTTGAGCACTGCACTCTAACTATTATGTCTTCTGCCTGTTACTGGCCTGTGTCATCTTCCTTCCATTGTGATTGATACTGGCCTCTTTGTGTGCTCCCCTTGAGGTCCTCTGGCTCTCCCTCTTAGCAGCTGCTGGTTATCAGCCATCAATCTCTCACTATTCTTCTGCAGGGTGTCAGTATAATTTTGCATTTCCCAGTCAAGCCTGTTGTCTCTGTAGGCTTAGCTCCCCCAATTGTACTCCCGTCCATTGGGATGTCTTCCTAGGTCAGCAGAAGTGAAATCTTCAGCAATCGAGCTACTCTCCTTGTGCCAGGGGCTTCCCCTGACCCATCTACCAACCAAGTGGCCTCCTCTTTGCCTACCAAGTGGTGAGTGAGGCAGTTAGACATTCCCATGTTCCTGTTTTGTCAAACCTCCCTCTGTGCCACTTGCATTAGTCTGGTTCCTCCAAGAAGAAGACACTGAGGTGGGATTAAGTAAATGAGAATTGCAATAGGCAAAGGCCTCTGAGAAAATGGGGAGGGGTCAGGAGAAGCCAGGAGAGACAGCTGGGAAGAAGGAGAAGGGAGAGAAGGTTGGGTGGAGAAGTCCTAATGTGATGTGCAGTTTGAAGAAGTTTTCTCAGGCTGCCAGATAATCCTCCAGCCTCTCAGGGGTGCCCTGTCTTCTAGGCAGGCCTGGCTACATAATTTGCCAGGCCCAGTGCAAAATGAATAGGTGGGTCCCTTGTTAAAAAATGAAGAATTTCAAGATGGCGACAGCAGAGTGTTAAACCAAGGTCTAAGAAACTTGCCCTGTTCCCACGAGTGGGCTGTCTCAGTATCCCTGCTGTGCTCAGCCATTGCCTGGGAGTAGCCTGTGGAAATGGGATCTCCTCGTCATGATGAGGGACTTGGGAACACAGCTGCTGGTGCCCTGGGTTGATGATGTTCCCGCTAGGTGCAAATCTATGCAGAGATTCTGCAGCCCCCATGGATGTTGTCCAATTTATTATTTTTTTTCTTGCGGCTTTTGCTTTTTGTCTCTTAAGAAGGCTGAGGATATTGGGACGATGGAAAAGTTATGGTAATGGAGGGTGGTGATGTTAGCACAATAGTAACAGCCTGAATTATATATTTTAAAGTGGTTTAAAAGGAAAATTTTAGGTTGAATATATGTTACTAGGATCAAAACCAAAGAAAAAGAAAAACAATTAAAAAAATGACTGTTCAACACAGTGAACCCTATTACAAAAGATGGAGTATAAATTAGTAGTACAATTATAAAAATTCTTTCATGAATTGTAGAAAATTTACCGCACTAATGCAAGGTGTTAAAAATAGGGTGGTAGATAGGAACTCTGTATTTTATGCATGACTTTTTTGAAAACCTATTTATTTTAATAAAAAGATAACTTTTTTTTTTGCATGGGTAGGCATGGGGAATTGAACCTAGGTAATAAACAAATACATTTTAAAAAGATGTGACAAAAACAAATGTAGCCAACACATTACAATAGAAACAATTTCACTAAAAAAAAAAGAGTGAAGCTAAAGGAGGGTTGTTGGAGAATTTTGAGTCTCACAAACCCCAAAGATATGGTAGGGGCTGCCCTCTCTTCTTTTCAAGTCTAGGGAAAGAGGCTCCAATGGGGCCACCCAGAGAGCGTGCTAAGTATATCCTGTGGTTAGAGGGGCACTATAGGCTGGTGTTTGACTCATGCCAGAAAAGCCTTCGGCTTAGGAATCTGTGGCTGCCCAGCTGCCCCATGAGGCAAAGGGAGGTGGCTCTATCATTCAATCCCCTCCACTGCCCCCTCCAGGGCCTCCCTCCAGCATTCTCCACCTTGCTCGGACCCCCATGGGGTCTGTCCTCACACACAGTGCTAATTTGGATCCTTGTTCTCTGGGTTTCTGTTGGCTCTGGCCATTGGAAGTTCCTAGCCAGGATTCAGAGTGGACGAGGAGAGAGAGAGGTGGAAGCAGTTATTCCCGTGGCCGTCTCCCTGCTGGGTAATGTTTGTGGAGTAGTTATGGTTCTCTGCCTGCAGCCGCAGCTCAGGCTAATATTGGACCTGTGCTTTTCTCTCGCTCCTCCAGGCCCAGGGGTGAGAGGTGCTCCCTGCTGTGGCTGGCCTTTTTGCCTTGGAGCAACTCCCCATCCTTCGCCAGTTTCTCTCAATCCTGCCCACAGCTTTCTGCATAATTCTTCAGTGAATCATCTTCCATTATCCCTTCTGAATGTGCCATCTGTTTCTGATGGGAAGGAACACTAATGAAATGCCCTTTCATAGTTTCAAAGATGATATTTATTCATCTTTTTTCCCTAAACAAACCATAATATATACTTAGTGCCCCAAACTTGGAAATTAGAGACTCAGTGCAGAACAGTTGGAGGGCTTATCCTCAGTGCTTTTCTTTTCTCTGTTCTAACCCCAATACCTTGGTTACGTCTAGGCTCAGAGCTTCAATTCCGTTTATATGGTGGGAGGCTCAGAGCTTCAATTCCGTTTATATGGTGGGAACTTGCAAAGTTGTATCATCAGCTGCCAGTCTTCTCTAAATTCCAGATTGATACATTCAGGAGCCTATTTGCTATGTGCACCGGGTATCTGCTTGAGCTCCTGATTTCCTTCTACATCTCCTTCCATCCCCAAGCTTCTTTCTCTCCAAAACTCTAGTTAGTCCTTAACAGTAGCCTTTCTACATGCACATGCCTGTGCATGGCCGCACTTTTCAGAATAGCCAAAAGCTGGAAACAGCCCAAATGGCCATCGACAGACGAATTGATAAGCATGTTGTGCTATCACCATATGATGGAGTATTATTCAGCCATAAAAAAGGAATGAAGTACTGAGATGTACAGTAACGAGGATGAACCTCAAGAACATAATGCTAAGGGAAGTAATCTAGACCCAAAAGGTCATATATTGTAAGATTCCATTTATATGAAATATCCAGAAGAGGTAAATCTGTAGAGACAGAGAACAGATTGGTCATTGCCAGGGGAACAACTGTTTCTTGGGCATGGGGTTTCCTTCTGGAGTGATGAAAATATTTTGGAACTAGGTGGAGGTAATGGTTGCACAACATGATGAGTGTACTAAATGTCAATGAATTGTTCATTTCAATGTGGTTAATTTTATATTATGTGAATTTCACCTTAATTTTTTTTTTTATTGGGGCCTTTCTCTGATTGGTGCAAAGGTGCCATAAAGGTGATGCACTAATGAGCTGCCATTGCTCTGTCCCTTGATTCTGTGTTCCAGCCAGGGAAGCCTTCCTTCCCTAAACTTGCTCATTCCCCATCTCTGTGCTGCAGCAGCTGTGAGCACAGACTTGAATGCTCTTTCCCTAGCTCTATATATGGCTTACTCACTGCAGCCTTTGAGTCTCAGTTCAAATGTCACCTCCTCAGGGAGGCCTTCCCTGATCACCCTAATAAAGATGGCCCATAAATAGAACAAGTGGTCTATGTGCTAGAACAGTGAGTCAAACAGAGAAGAAATCCTACCCTCATGGAGGTTATACTTCCTAGGGTAACCTAGAAAGTCAAACAATAGACCTAAAAGTCACAGAACTGACAAGATAAATAAGCTAGAGAAATTACATAGTATAGCAGATAGTGATAAATGTTGTGGAGAAAAACTCATCACCCTATTTCTTTCCTTCATAGTGCTCACCTGAAACTGTCTTGCTTGATTACTTTTTTGCTGTCTACCTCATCTTTCTTCTTTATTGGGACTTGTTCTGATTATTTTTGCTGTGTAACAAACAGCCTCAAATGGAGGTACTAAACAGCAATCTTTTTTTATGCTTATAGCTTCCATGGGTGAGGGATTTGGAAACGATTTCGTGATGATGGGAATTCTCTTTTTTTTCTTCACATTTTACTTTTTTTAAAAAATATTTTTATTGACAAATCTTCACACATATACGTTCCATATCTGGTGTACAATCAGTAGCTCACGATATCATCACACAGTTGTGTATTCATCACCATGATTGTTTTTTAGAACATTTGTATCAATCCAGAAAAAGAAAAAAGGAAAAACTCTTACATACCTGTGCTGGTTTGAAAGGAAGTATGCCCCCTAGAAAAGCCATGTTTTAATCAAAATATCATTTCGTAAAGGTAGAATAATCTCTATTCAATACTGTATGTTTGAAACTGTAATCAGATCATCTCCCTGGATGATGTGATTTAGTCAAGAATAGTTGTTAAACTGGATTAGGGGACGACGTGTCTCCACCCATTTGGGTGGCTTTTGATTGCTTTATTGGAGTCCTATAAACGAGGAAACATTTTGGAGAATAGGAGATTCAGAGATAGCAGAGAATGCTGCAGCACCACGAAGCAGAGAGTCCACGAGCCAGCAACCTTTGGAGATGAAGAAGGAAAATGCCTCCCGGAGAACTTCATGAAACAGGAAGTCAGGAGAGAAAGTAGCAGATGATGCCATGCTTGCCATGTGCCCTTCCAGCCGAGGGAGAAACTGTGACTGTGTTCGCCATGTGCCTTTCCAGATGAGAGAGAAACCCTGAACTTCATCAGCCTTCTTGAACCAAGGTATCTTTCCCCGGATACCTTAAATTGGACATTTCTATAGACTTGTTTTGATTGGGACATTTTCTCGGCCTTAGAACTGTAAACTAGCAACTCATTAAATCCCCCCTTTTAAAAGCCATTCTGTTTCTGGTATGTTGCATTCTGGCAGCTAGCAAACTAGAACAATACCATAGCCCTTACCCCTCCCTCTCATTGACCACTAGTATTTCCATCTACCCAATTTATTTTATTTCTTATCCCCCCCTATTACTTATTTTTAATCCTCATTAAAATGAGAATTAAAATCCTACTCATCTGTCCAAACCTTGGATAAAAGGAGCATCAGACACAAGATTTTCACAATTGTACAGTCACATTGTAAAAATTATATATTTATACAATTGTCTTCAAAAATCAAGGCTACTGGAACACAGCTCAACAGCTTCAGGTACTTCCCTCCAGCCACTCCAATACACCACAAACTAAGAAGGGATATCTATATAATTCATAACAATAACCTCTAGGATAACCTCTCGACTCTGAAATCTCTCAGCCACTGAAACTTTATTTTTTCTCATTTCTCTCTTTTCCCTTTTGGTCAGGAAACCTTTCTCAATCCCTTGATGCTGGGTCCCAGCTCATGATGGGAATTCTTGACTCTTTGATATCTTGCCTTCAGCTGGCAAGACTCAAGTCTGAGGACTGCAAGAGCTGGGGCTGGAGGAAACACTTCTAAGATGGCCTCTTTATTAAGACATCTGGCGCCTGGAAAGGGATGGCGACGGCCAGGCATAACTGAGAAGGTTGACTGACCACCTGTGCCTGGCTTCCCACGTGACTAGGGCATCTCAGAAAATGGAAGCTGGATTCCAGAGGAAGCTTTCTAGGGATTCCTTCCAAGAGGAGCATTCCAAGAGAGCCAGGTGAAAGTGGGTTGGCCTTTTGTAGCCTAGTTTCAAAAGTTCGATAAGCATCACTTCTGCCATATTCTGTATAAACCTTCCCCCTAACCCACCCAGATTTAAGAAGAGGGGACTCATTTCTCAATTGGAGGAGTGTCTAAAATTTCCTGGCCATGTTTTAAAACCACCACAAATGCTCAGCTGCTAACACAGTTGCTAGCATAGAAAGAACTCAACAATATTTGTACATTGCATAAACAGAAAAACATAAATGAAACAAAGTCAATATGACACTTATCCAACCACCTAGAGTTAATTCTTATTAAAATAGACTTTACTTATTTTTTTCATTGTGTGGGCTATTTGTGTATGTGCTTTTTTACTCAGTGACATACTTCTAAAAGTACTATTAGCATTGTCATATTTTCACTTAGCATTATAACTTTGCCATTATCAGTATACTGCAATGAATATATTTGTGTGCATGCCTTTGCGCACATATCTAGAAATTAATTTGAGGATAAATTCATAGAAATAAAATTACTGGGTCAAAAGACATGCATATATACAAGTTTTTGATATGTAATTATACAATATCATCTTCTCATTTCTCAGGTACCAAAACTGAACAACCAACAAAATCCTTCTAACAAGTTTTAAATTAGATTTATTTTCTTTAAAACAATAAGATGCTTCATTGTTTTCAATGTTTATCTTGATGGCCTTTGCTTTGTTATAGTTGGTAAAAATCAGTAGTGTTTCCAAAAAGAAATATCAGGGAACTTTCTAAAAATATCACCTCTTTGTAAAAATGCTCCAATTTGAAAATGAAATGTGTCCCTAGTAATTGAATCCCACTGCAAACCAATTCATCTCAGTTCTAAGGAGCAAAGAAAACTGCACAGTGAGAGGTATTACTGTAGCGTGTTACCCGTGACTTGCAAACTTGCTTTAACAAAAATCTGGAGCCCATTTGTACACAGAGAGAAAATTCAGGTTTTCAGTTTCAAGGTGGTGAGGTGATGCTTCATTTCTTAGGACCTGGTAGTAATCTGTGAATTTTCTTCCTGTTAGATACCATCCTGTCTCTTTCATTTTTGCCTGGCTTTAGTTTAAGAGTGTCGTACTGAAGCATAGTCTAATTTTTACCTTCTCACTCAAGTTGCAGTGTAAAGAAACATGCTAATATATAACTACAGCTCCATTTTCAATGTATGATCTTTGTATAATCAGGCTCTTCCTAAATCTGTATTCTAAGATCGACAAGCTTAAAAATTGCACATTTTAGGAGTCATTTGGTTTCATGGTTTCTAATATTTAGTCTGGCCAGAAATGATGTTTAACTATCTCAACATTATCAAGAATATGACTGGAAAACATTATCTATCTATCTATCTATCTATCTATCTATCTATCTATCTATCTATCTATCTATCTATCTATCTATGTCTCTCTATCCATCCATCCATCTACCCACCCACCCACCTACCTCACTATCTTCCTTCCTTTTATCAATCAGTCTACCTTTCCATCCTACCATCGTTGTAATCATGTGTGCATACGTACCTACAGCTACCCATCCATCATCTATCTTAACTACCTATTATTATATTATTTATTTATCTACCTACCTACCTATCATCTACCTATATCTAAAGCAAATAATGTCAGTGGAATAAAGTTCTAAGGTCTCCATGTTTTTGGATTCAAAATAAAAGGATTTATAGTGATCTTCTTTGACAGAATTGCAACAGCAGAAGATCACTATTCTACAGCAGAAGCTCTAACGGACAGTTCTGAGATCTTTGTTCAGTAGGGGTTTCCTTCCACGTCTTTTCAAATTCTTGCCCTTTTAATGTATCCTCTTCTGTGTCAGTTAAGTGAGTTCTAGAATCATGAAGAATTCTTCTAAATAGTTTGAACCCTATACCAGCCACAGCTTTAGAATATGCCTGAGAATATGTGACTGTGAACTCAAACAGTGCTTGCTCATTTCTTCCACCAATGCTTTAGGGATATTGGTGCTTTCTGCTAGCTGCTGCTCTGGGCTCTGGGGAAAACCGAATATCTGCACATAAAGAGCTGTTCAATGAATAAGAAAAATGAAATAACTAATGATTTGAGGTCCTTTTTTAAAAAAAAAAACTTAAAAATTTTCAAATGTGAAACTAGTTTATGTAAATTCATTCGACGGTTTTCAGGCAATATATTTTTTTTCTCTAGGCTGAGCAAATTCCTGTTATATCAGGATATTGGTACTTTATGTCAGCTAGGGCTTTGGGGTTGAATATTTCAAGGATTATGCAGCTGTAATGAGGTGTGCAAGCCGGATGAGGTCAGCAGGGTGCCTGCAAGCTCTGAAGCACACCAGTGGACCTTAGAAGTGTGTTTTATTTCCAGTTTTAATGGGGCCCAGATGTCCCTTGGGGTCGAAGTTCACCTGTTCGTGATGGGTTTTATTCACAACTCACGATGCTATGAGACACTTGCATCTCAGTGTCAGGGGTCTCAATCTTAACACAGCTCTCTCGCCACCTGTGAACAATTACAACTGTTTCCAAAGTCCCCACACAAAGAATCAGGTCCACATCAGAGCTGTCTGATCCTGGGAGGAGTTTACAGAAATTGTGACAAATATTTCTACAATAATGCTTCATTAGAGTTCCAGGATTCCCAGAGGCTCATGGGTAGCATAAATAAGTTAAAATAGAAATAACTACTCTGCCATCGAAATACATGAATGGCATCTCCTTCCCATATTTCTGTTTTCCTGGAGATTAAATGACAAAAATGTCTGGTGATTCCTTTTAGAATACTTACATGGAGGTGTTGTTTCTATCTTGGACTTTCTTTGGCATTCTTCACCATTTTCATGGAGGTAACTGCTCAGTCGCCAAAACTTTATATTATGTCACTTTCTTTGGTACCATATACTATATCACCAAAAATCTATAATTTTGACTTTAATTAGGGTAGACCTCATTGAAATCTTTTATTACATTTTGGTATGAATGGGGACTCAGAATTTATTATTGTGCATTGAGATTTCAGTTTGTATAGGCTTAAATGTGTATGTGCTTATTGATTTTCTTTTGATGGGTGTGTGTTGTGAATATTATGCTTTTTAAAAGGTCTAAAAGGAGAATTTGGTTTCCGTAATTATTTTACTTCTCATGTCAGCCTGAAACTGGAGGGCTCACTTATCTTTGCTAGTGTAGCCTCATTTCCCTATTAAGAACTAGTATCTCCTTCTTAGTTGGAGATGATGCAAAGACCTTGGTCCCACAAGACAATAAGTGTTCCCCTCAGGATCTACAGACAACCCCTTCTCCTGGCCGCCAGACCAATAACTAGGGTTTAGCCACAATGTAACACAGCAGATGACATTCTGGACTGGCCAAGGGAGGAATGGGACCATATGGTGGAAGAACTGCAGGGTCTAGCACATGTGCACTGGGAGAGATCATATGGAACTGTATTCCCAGCAGCTGGAGAAGGGAGAGCTTGTCAATTTGGGAACACTTTCCTAGGATATGGGCTCTAATACACTGGCAAAGACAGTGCTAACATACTTCTTAGGTGGCTTTTAGAGCTTGGAAAAGACGGTGGCCATGCTAAATGAAAAAGAAATGCCAGAACTGCCATGGTGGGCAATGGAAGACCTCTGGGAAATGGAGAGCTAGAGTGCACAGACCAAGCATGGCTGGAGACTATGCCAACTGACTATGTCCCACATGAAGGCCCATTACACCTTCCAGTTTCATAAGCAATGAGGAGTGTGCTGGTGAGAAGGACACCAGCACCCACTGAGAGCTCAGTGGTGACTCTCTCAGAGCTGATGGAGGGAGAGGGCGTTGCAGAATTGGGCTTATTGATATTAATGGGTGTGACAGAAGCCAGGTGGCAGTGTGTAATTATCAAAAGAGAGATGGGTATAATTATCATAGTGATCATCAAAGTTGGAGTGGCAGCCAGGGAGGGTTTACACGCAAGGAGGTATTTTGACATGTGATGTCTCTATGGCAAGAGATATGGGAAGGCAACAAGGACATCAGTTAATTTATATGAGCAGATGACATCAAGGATGGATGATTAGGAGGCACAGAGGGCAGCTGCCCCAATAAATAAATCATGAACCCTTGCTTAGTTTCCAGACCTGAGCCAGTTTTCAAACATGGAACCCATTGATTGAAGGAAAGTCCAGTACTTCAGGAGAAAGGACCTTGCCACATCCTGGCAAGTGTAAATGGCAGTGATTCAGCCAATCCTTCCCCAAGGAGATCTATGGCCACTTACTCAATAACAATACACAAGAGAAAGCCACCGAGATGTGCCCTGATGATTCTTGCCTTCTGGTATTCATAGCTGTGTGTTACACAGGCCCCATAAGGACGTTATAATCTCTGCCTTGACCTGTTGAAATATCACTAACCTTGGGGGAATTCAGTCACCGTGCCATGAGGAACAAATCACCCTAAGGCCTCCTGCCAACAGCCAGCATGCACTTCTAAGCCATGTGTTTTGGAATTGCCTCTTCCTGACTATCAAGTGTTCAGTTGGCTAACTACACCTCCAACCAACATTTTGACCTTGTTTGAGATTCTAAGGCAGGGCTACCCAGCTAAGTTACTACCCAATTCCTGACACACAGAAATTCTGTTAATTAATAATGAAATATTGTTTTTAGTCACTAAGTTTTAGGGTAATTTGTTACACAGCAATAGCTAACTAATATAGGGAGACTACCACAAACTTTAATAACTCTTTATGTCTGAATGAGATCCAGTCCTAAGGCATCATTGTGGGCCCCTGTTAGAGTGGGGGCATATAGGGATAAGCTCACCAGGTGCGTGGACTCGTGGTAGTTATATCCCCAGTTTGCAAATGTACAGGTGGAATAGGCATACTTGGTAGCTGTCACACACCTGGATTAGTTCTTTGACCTGTGAAGTAAGAGCTATTGTA
Source organism: Myrmecophaga tridactyla (assembly GCA_004026745.1). NCBI lineage: Eukaryota > Metazoa > Chordata > Mammalia > Pilosa > Myrmecophagidae > Myrmecophaga > Myrmecophaga tridactyla. Next base: position 2,164 of record PVIY010030951.1, on the reverse strand, counting down.
GTGGAGAAGGCAGAGTAGAAGCCACTGAAGCTCAAAGACAATCTCACATCCCAGGGAGAATGCTAGAGATTAGCATCAGCCACCCTTTGAACTTAAAGGATGCAGATGTGATGGTCTCCAACATATCTCCATGTAATTCACCAGTCTGGTCCCTGCAAAAATCACTGAATTCTGGAGAAGAGAAGTAGCCCCAATTGCAGCTGCTGTGTCTGTTATGGTTATTTTTATTAGAACACATTAACACAGACTCAAGAACGTTACCATGTGGTCATTAATGTGGAGAATGCGTTCTCTTTCATCACCATCAGGAAGCGGAAAAAGAAACAGTTTGCATTCATTTAGAGCAGATACCAGTCTTCTCTTGGGTCATGTCAATGTTCCTTTAACTCCCCTGCCCTCTGTCATAAATAGTCTAAAGAGATCTGGACCATGGGACACGCTACAGAACAACACCCTGATCTACTCTATGATTTTCTCCTGCCAATCAAACTGGATGAGCAAGAAGCAGTAAATGCACTGGAAGCATTGGTAAGACACGCGCCCTAACTACCCACATCAGTTTAGGAGGTCATTGGACTGAACTATGTTGTGGAAGGTAAGCAGAGTCCAGCCTACCAGCAGGGGGTGCCTGATTCTTCTTCTTGTCTGCATCTATCCATTCGACTGTCCAGGGCAGACTTCCTCAATCAGCTGACCTGAGTGCCGTGCCCTGTTTTTGTTGAGTAGGCTCAGTTACAGAATGCCCTCCCTCTCACTGCATCTCCATCCAACTGGCTACATTTTAGAGGTGCCTCATTGTGTGTGTTCGTTTTCTAGGTCCCAATGCAGACCTGTCACCACAAGAAATGGACTGGCTTTAGCAGCCAGCTGGAATCCATAAATTTCAGTCTTCAGGGTTGATGATAACTTTCCCCTTAATGCCACAAGATAAATGTGGAGCTTGTCATGCAAGTTCATCTTTGTAGCATGAATATTGATTTTTTTTCTGAATATGCCCTTATGATGTGTGTTTTCTCCAGCAGGATGCAGTTTTGTCGTGTCTTTCTTTTCTGCCTTCTCCTTTATTCTGGCTCCCCCTCTCTGCAACGGGAGACCCTGTGGATTACAAATTCATCCAGCCACAATGAATTTGTATTAAGTGCTTCCTCTGTGCCAGGCGCCATGCACAGAGTGGTAAATAAGAATCTCTCCATTCTAATGAAAGAGACAGACAAGAGGTGAAAAAGTAAGTAAAATATATAACTGTTCAGGTGGCAATAAGTTTTATGAAGAAAAGGAAAGCATAGACGGGGAATACGGAGTTAGGGGAAGGAGTAATCTAGGGGTGCTTTGCATTTTAATTGAGATCTGAAGATGGTAAGGGAGCTAGCTCTGGAGATATTTGGGAGAAAGATATTTTAGAGAATAGAAAATGCAAAGGCCCTTGACAAGAGCATCTTGGAGGTTGGTGTGGCTGGTGTGGAGGCGAGGTCAGAGAAGTGTTGGCACAGGGAAAGGACAGGTCACATAGGGACTTGGAGGCCACAGGATGCTGACAATGTCAGATTGGAAATTACTTCCAAATGAGAAATGAGTGCAAGGAGGCAGGGTTCAAAGGAGTATGTGTGATGATGGTATATGTCTATAGAATATTTTAAATTTCATTCTTTCTCAATGGCCTGTAGTTGGGATTTTGAGCAAGGGGCCAAATATCAAGGTGTGGAGTCCAAAAGCTCTGTGTTTCCCTGTGGCTGGGAGGTGGGGATACTTTTTTTTTTTTTAACTGAAATAGCCCATTTGGCCCTTGGGGATTGATGGAGTACAACCATAATAAAAGTCCAGCTCTTCTGCTGCAGCCATCAGCATCTTGTTTGAAGAATGCACTTTTCTCTTCCTGAATATCAGCTCGGTGGTGCTGGGAGGCAATCACAGAAGGGCAGGCCTGGTATCACTATCTACACTCCACTATCCTTGACAACCACATAAAGCCTAGAAACTCCCTCTTCTCCTGTGTAGGCAGATCAAGAGTTGAGATGAAGCTCCATTTTGCCATTGCTGAGTGTGTGCACAGGTGTTGGGGAACAGAGTTCCTGGTTCCTGGTTCATAAATTGTAGGAGAGAGAGACAATCACCACATGAACAAATTAATGTGCACTCTCCTGTCAGATAATGATGAATGGCAGGG
>PVIY010030950.1:0-30436 GCA_004026745.1 Myrmecophaga tridactyla | reverse complement strand
CATCCATCCACTCCCATTAATCCATACATCCAATCCCCCTTCCATCCATCCATTTTTTCAACAAATATCCCTGCACCTCTACTTTTTTAATTAGAGAAGTTACAGGTTTACAGAAAAATCATGCAGAAAGAACAGAGTTCCCCTACACCCCCTTCACATGTACAGGTTTCCCTATTATTAATATTTTACATTTTTGTCACAATTAATGAAACAATAATATTGTAACCATGCTATTAATAGTAGTCCACAGTTTACATTAGAGCCCACTGTTTATGTTGTAGAGTTCTACAGTTTCTTCCAAATTTTTATTCTAGTAACATATTTACAACCTAAAAATTTCCATTGTAACTACTTTCATGAACTGCTACTTTTTGTCCGGCCCCATGCTGGGCAATGAACCAGACAAGAACCCTGCCCTTGAGAAGTTTTCATTATCTAGGGGAGTGGGTTTTAGCACACCCCAGCCTTTTTGTGCTCCTGAGTCATTATTATATGTCTATTGATTGGCAGCTGCAAGAATTGCTCACCTATGGGACCTGTGCTCACTCCAAGCTGGCCTTACCCATCAGCAGAGCACGGGGCTGTCCTGGACTTGAACAGCGAAGTGGGAGGGTCTCCCAGCTCCAGGGCCTTCCTCCAGCCCCAGGGGAATCAGCGAACCTCCTAGTGGGTGCAAGGCTGAGGGTGCAGCTACTCACTGCTCTCTTGACTCCTCTGCAGCTTGGATCACCTCCTTGGCCTGCAGCCTGAGGACTTGGACCCAACAAGTTCCGTTCAACACATGCAGGTAGGCAGGGGCAGGTGTGTATCTGTGTGAGGACAGACAGCTGGAGACCAAGGCAGCCCCTCACTGCTTTGAACCTCCCCTTTGGTCATCAGGCTAGATGGGCTATCCCATACATGACTTTCATCAGACCCTCTCACCCCAGAACCTACTATGGTTCCCCATTGCTCCAGCTCCTCAGCCTGCCACCCTCTGAAATCCTACCTCACCCTTCCTCTCAACCTGCCCTCATTCTGCCTCTGTTTGTGGACCCATTGGGCCAGCAAGGCAAGGGTCCTTTCTCCCTGGACACACCATTCCCACTCCCAACTCCACACCTCTGCACACGCTGGTTTTCTGGCCTGCAAGGCCAGCGCCATCTCCTGTGTTTACACTTCCTGCCCATGGAAATCCCTCTGAATTCCTGCAAAGCTATCCATGTCATTCATTCATTTAAAGTTTAAATTTTAAATGTTTCCTGAATGCCTACTCGGTCCCAGCCATGGCCCCCACCACCCCTGAGTTCACCACAGTCAGGTGGGAAAGCAACACCAAAGCGCACAGCTGAGAGTGTTGACTCTGGAAGTCTTAGGAGGAAGGGACATTTGAGCCAAACCCTGAAGGATGAGCTCACTGGAGAGAGAAGAAGGGAGGGAAACAGTACATGGATGGAGAAAGGGAGTGAGGAAGAGGTGGGTGAACTCTGCGAGTTCATCTCTGATGGCCCGAAATGCCCCAATGTGAGCATTCTCTCCTCTGGGACACTGGGGAGCCACGGAAGGTGGTCAGCATCTTGGAGAGGGCATCACTGCCCAGAAAGGGAGATGCCCTTCAGGGCAGGGAGAGGGAAAGGAGTAAGGGCCAGGTCAGGACGTGACAGTCTGTACAAAGCCCTGCCTTTCCTTAACAACTGCTTCTCTGCCTTCCAGATTCAAGCTGTTTTTCCAGTTGATGATGGAGAAGACAGGCATTCTGGTCCTCTGTGGGTTTGGTGTGTCCCCAGGTCCCTGAAGGCTCAGGTCTTGGTATTCCTGGGCACCAGCCAAATTGGGGTGGGCAAGAGCAAGGGCTCAGGAACTGACTAGCTATGTGACACTGGGCAAGACCCTGCCCCTCTATGAGCCTCAGTTTCCCCATCTGTCTAATGGGTATTGCTGGGAGATGAAGACCAAGAAAAAAAGTTGAAAACTTAAGAAATGCTTTAAAACTGTATAGCTCTCCCAAACTATGTTATAATAATTATTACTCCCTCCTTCTGGGTATCTGTGGCCTCTTTCCAGCCACTGTCACTGCCTCCTACCTCACAGCTTTGCTTTCTCAAGCAAAGGAATCTCCTTTTTCCTCTATTGAGCCATCCTGATCTTGGGGCAGGGTGGGGTGGGAGACCAGGGCTGAGACAGGGAGAATCAGCTCTGCATAGGGTAATGAGTAGTGAGCCCCAGGAAATTTCGCAGCTTTGCTGAAATTCCTATTCCATAAAGTTCACCCTTTCAAAGCGTACAGTTTGGTGGTGATTGTACATTCACAAGGTTGTACATCCCTCACCACTCTCAAATTCCAGAATATTTTCACCACCAGCCCCTGGCAGCCATTCCCGACCCCTCCCCCCCCCCAAACCCTAACCAACCACGAATCTACTTTCTGTCTCTATGGATAAGCCCAGTCTGGACAATTCATTAAAATGATAAGCAATGCGTGGGCTTTTCTGTCTGGTCTCTTCCACCTCCTATAGTGTTTCAAAGTTCAACCATGTCATAGCGCTTCATCCCTTTTTATGTTGAAAATATTCCTTTGTATGGATAGACCATATTTGTTTATCCATTCATCATTTGATGGGTATTTGGGTTGTTCCCGCTTCTTGGTTATTATTAATAATGCCACTATGTACATATGCTTTCAATTTTCTTGAATGTATACCTTGGGTAGAATTGCTGCGTCACATGGTAACTTTATATTTAATTATATGGAAACTGTCAAACTTTTCTGTAGCAGCTGCACTGTTTTTACTTTCCCACCAGCAATGCACAAAGGTTCCAATTTCTCCACATCCTCGTCAGCACTTGTTATTATCTGTCTTTTTAGATTATAGCCATCCCAGTGGGTGTGAAGTGATATTTCTTCGTGGTTTTGATTTGCATTTCCCTGATGACTAATGACGTTGAGCATCTTTTCATGTACTTATTTGCCATTTGTATTTCCTCTTTGGAGAAACGTCTATTCAAGTCCTTTCTTCATTTTTTAAATTGGGTTGCCTTTTTATTCTCGAGTTGTGAGAGTCCTTTTTACAGTCTTGACACCAGTTCCTTATAAGGAACATGATTTGTAAATATTTTTTCCCATTCTGTGCATTACCTTTTCACTTTCTTGATGGCATCCTTTGGAGCACAAAAATTCTTAATTTTGATGAAGTTCAATCTATCCGTGTTTTCTTTTGTTGTTTGTACTCTCAGTGCCACATCTAAGAAACCATCACCTAACTCCAGCTCATGAGTTTTCTTCTGAGTGTTTGTATTTTTGGCTCTGACATTTGGGACTTTGATCTGTTCAGAGTTAATTTTGGGGTATGGTTGATTTAGGGGCCCAGCTTCTTTCTTTTGCACATGGATATCCAGTTCCTCACCATCATGTGTTGAAGAGACTACTCTTTACCCCACTGAGTTGTCTACTGACCATGGCTCTCGCTCTCACCAGCCGTGCAGGGAGAGCCGTCCACACCCGCCAGGCCTGAAGGGTCTGCTCGGCTGCAGAAGCCCATCTCCCACAACGGCCAAGGTTATCCAGGGGTCTTTTGGTTATCTGGAACTGTCGTATGCAAGTCTTTGACCTCTAAAATCTCTGGCATGGCGGGCGATCTTCGTAATGGGAGCCAGGAGCATACCACCCTCCCTGCCCACCCTCAGCGTCTCTGGCACAGGATTTTCGGCTCAGCTGGGGCTGCCCGCAGGACGGAGGTGCCCAGGGACCGTGGTGGGAGGGGGCGGCCCGGCCAGCACAGGCCCTGTGGCGGGGATCGCGCCAGCCCGGCTGCCCCCGACAGGGACTGTCCCTTGGAAACATCCCACAGGAGAGCCTTGATCTGCCCCACGCCTGCTGACTGCACGTCAACCCCTCCAGGGACCCTGGGCTGCAGCCAATGAGGATGGTAGGTGCTGTCAGTCTCACTCTGAATGAACACAGAGGATGCCCCATCCAGTGGGGTTTTATGAACCCAAGACTATAACGGGAACATCTCTCCTGGAAGATAAATATTCCGGCTCGAGTAGCAAGCAGAGTGCTGCGTTTTCACCCAGGAGACCAGGGCATGGTTTGCATGTGGGAGACACATGTGTACAAAGACGGGGAGGATGGATGGGCATCCCCCGCTGACCCTCCTGGGAGGAGGTGACTGGCTGAGGGCCAGTGTGGACTTCGGATTCTGTATTCACCACCCACAGGTCCACTCCATCCATAACAGGAGAGACCAGGCAGGAGGAGGGTCAGAGAGCAGGGGGTACGGCATATGCATGACAGGACGAACTCATCTTCTCTCCTGAGGTGTTTTATGAAGCTCTGTGAGGACATGTCTGCACGCTCACAACTAGAGGTCCATCGTCTCTCAGGCTTCTCCTTCCACTCACCTTCCCATGCCTTTGTGGACTCCTCCCTCTGCTTCCTGCACGCTTTCTCTTCCTTCTCGTGATGTCCCCGGGTGGCTTGTTTAACGTGTGCTCTGCTCCTTCCCAGCATTTGCAGGAGCAACTTTTCAGGTTTCCTAAAATGATGTTGAAAATGTCTTAGAAATGTCTTGAACCAGTTCAATAACATGTCTTCCATTAATTTATTGTAGTATGCCTCCGATTTTTTAGTTACTATTTGTTGTGATTCACATAATGATCCTCTAAATATTGAATATTCTTCAAGACCTCCATTTATAGAATTTTTGGGATAGCAATGAAAAATGTATCATATATAGTACATTTTATCTGACAAATTATATAAAAATATAGGATAATTATATATTGACCTATTGCAGCGATCATTCTAAGTCCTCTCATTAATTCCAAAGACTTTGCCAATAGACTCTCTTGATTTCTTTGGAAGGGCTGGCAATTGTTTCATCTCTGAGAAATGAAGGGCTTTCTTCCTTTCCAATTCTAATACCATAATTTCTTTGTTAGGTAATACTGTCCTGCCCGGAGCCTTAAGAATAGTTCTGTAGAACCATGGGGCAATCTTATAAATTTCATGAACAAAACATCATGAATAAAAAAAATCATTAATATACATGAATAAAATGTATATATTTCCACACTTTGAAACCAAAATCATACTCTTGTGATTTCATGTTGTGCCTGAGTAGGAAGGGAAAAGATATCAAAAACTTTCTCTAAAGCAAGAAATAAATTAAATGGTCTTCCTTCCTTACCCTAGATTTTGATGTTAATACTATAATAATGATCATAATAAAAACAAAATAATTACTAGCTTGTTCTTCAGAAAATTATGAAAATGAAGCTGATGATTTCCTAATGATAGACTATAGATACATGAATAGAAGCAATACAAAATATGTTTCAAATTTCTAAGGTTGTTGACTATAGTTATTTTTATATTACATTTAAGTTATTTTGTTAGTGGTTTACTTTGGGTTTAAAATTAATATCAAATTTTAACCCGGCTCAGATTTAAACTAATTAATATTCAATATTATACTGAAACTGTATTGACTTCTAATTCCATTCTCCCTGCTTTTCATCACTATTTTCATACAAATTTCAACTTTGTACTTTAAACTAATTGGCAGAGTCTTATAATTATTGATTTATGTTGCTGTCTCCTTACTTCAAATTTGACAGAATCTTTTGGATTCCAGTTGTTATTGAATGTATTTTCATTTTAGCTTGAATTACTTTTTTATTTCACATAAGGAACTTAATGTTTAAAAAATTCTCAATTTGTCTATATGGGGATATTCAAATTTCATTTTTTTACCCTTGATGATTAATTATTCTGAACACACAATTCTTTGCTAACTGTTTTTCCCAACAGCTTGAATATGTCACTCCACTTTCTTCTGGGTCTAAGGACTCCTATAAAAAAGTCAGCTATTCATCTTTTTTAAAAATACTTGTCCATTATGAAGTATTTCCCTTTGCTGCCTTCAAGACTATTTCTTTGATTTTTGACAGTTTGACTACGATGTATCTAGGTTATATTCTCTTTGAGAATATGCTGCTTGGAATTTTTTTTTAATTATTTGGTATGCTGGTATGAAACTGTTATGTAACCCAGAAAAGTCATGTTCTTCTAAACCATTCTTGTGGGGTCAGACTTGTTATGGGTGGGACCTTTCAATTAAATTGTTTCCATGGAGATATGGACCCGCCCATTCAAGGTGGGTCTTGATCCAATTACTGGAGTCCTTTAAGAGAGCAAAGAGAGTTTAGAGAAGTTCAGATGAAATGCCTGGGAGATGCTAAGCAAGGACCCACAGAAACTGAAAGAGCCAGAACCTGGAGAGAGAAGAAGCTAAGAGATGAAATCCTGAGTTTGCCATGGAGAAGCCAGGAGAGGACCCACAGATGCTTAGAGAGAGAAAGATCACAGAGACACCAAGAGAAGACCCGCAGGACATAGAGAGCAGGCCACTGGCATCAGAAGCTGAAGGCAACGGAACCTGGAGCAAGGACAAGCAGTCGCCAGCCACGTCCCTTCCCAGCTGACAGATGTTCCAGATGCTGGTGGCCTTTCTTCAGAGTTGAGGCATCATCTTGTTGATGCCTTGATTTGGACATTTTCACGGCCTTAGAATTGTAAATTTGTCACCTAATAAATGCCCTTTGTGAAGAAGAGAAAAAAAATCTGTTGACCTAGCATGTGAGGGTGGATTTCTAGACTTTCAGTCCTATTCCATGAACCATGTCTATCCTTACGCCACTACCACACGGTCTCAATTACTAGAGCTTTGCGGGACGTGTTGAAATTGGAAAGTGTGAGTCCTCCAGCTTTGTTCTTATTTTTAATATTGCTTTGGCTATTACAGGTCTCTTACATTTACATATGAAATTTAGGATCAGCTTGTCAATTTCTACAAAGAATCCATTGGGATTTTGACAGGGATTGCACTGAAGCTGTAGGTCAACTTGGAGAGTCTTGCCGTGTAAATAACATTGTCTTCTAATCCATAGGACATGGGATGTCTTCCCATTATTGATGCATATCTCCATGTTTTCTTTGATTTCTTTTGATGATGTTTTGTAGTCTTCAGAGTACAAATTTTGCACTTCTTTTGTTAAATTTATTCCTAAGTATTTTATTCTTTTTATGCTATTGTAAGTGGGATTCTTTTTTAAATTTCATTTTCAGGTTCTTCGTTGCTAGTGGATAGAAATACAATTGATTTTTATATATTGATCTTGTATTCTGCAACCTTGCTAACCTCATTTTTTATTTCTGACACACCCATTCCTAGATATCCTAAGATTCTGCATACCGAGATTCCACGTACTTAAGATTCTACATACAGCTTCATTCCTTCCCGTCCAATCGGGATGCCTTTTATTTCTTTTCTTATCTAATGAACTGGCTAGAACCTTCAGAACAATGTTAAACAGAAATGACAAGAGCAGACATCCTTGTCTTGTTCCTAGTCTTAAGGGGAAATAATCAATCTTTCACCATTAAATATGATGCTACCTACTGGTTTTTCATAGATGGCCTTTATCAGGTTGAAGAAGTTCCCGTCATTCCTAGTTTGTTGAATGTGTTTATCATGAACAACAAATAAGTCTAAAGGCTTTTAAATAGTGACTTGAATGGTAGAGAATTTCAGATACTACAGAGGCCATAAAATGCAAGGGAAGCCATCTCCCTTCTTCACCTCACCTGCGAACCCGGGTAGTGTTGGGATAGGGTAGGAGGAGGTGGCACTGACTGGTTTAAATGAGACACTGTCCGTGCATGATCTTATTTGATCACAAAGTGTATATTACCTATTTTATAGAGGAGGAAACTGAGATATAGAGAAATTAAATGACTTCTCCCAAAGTTGCTCAAGGTGAGTAAATGGGAAAGCTGTGTTTAAGCCCAGATGTTTTAACTCCAGAGTCTGCGCTCTTAGCCTTCCATGTTAAATGGTTCATTCTCATTGCCTTTCAGGATTCTGGGTGCTTTCTATGCACTTACCGTCGAAAATGGAAGTCTGGCAGGTGAGTGCGTGTCCCACTTCAGGCCCCACCATTGACTGACCCCACCCTTTCTAGTCAAGGTCACCTCCATGGCTCCATTCAGTCTCACCACATTTAGTCCCTAATCAGTTCCTGCTCATCTAAGCTCCAAACCTCTGCCTTTGTCATGCCATCCACTCAAAACCCATCCCCCTGCCAAAACCTGACTTCCAAGGGTCAGATGTAATAGTACCTCCTCCAGGGTGCCTCCCCTGTCAATCACCCCAGAGGACAGGTCCGTCTCTCCATGACCTAAAGCGGGACGGTAAGGACAGGGAACACATTACTATCTCTGTTCAAGGAAGTTTGTTCTTCTGCTCAAATGAGATGAATCATTTGCTTTGTGGTTTCTGGAGAGGAAGAAGGAAGAAATCAATAGTTAGAGCTCCCTGTCTAAGGACAGAAAAAAATCTCAGGGATTTTTTTATAGGGAAAGGGCATCTGAGAAACCTGTCCCTCCCTTTCCTCTTCTTTACCTAATGAACTCCTTCACATACTTCAAGATCCAGCTAAAACGTTACCCCCTCTAGAAGAACCCAAGCAAATACAGCTGCATTCCTCTTTCTTCTCCCATACATTTCTGTAATCATGAAGGCGGTTTTCTGGACTCATAGCTCCTTGAAGTCAGGAGCCAGATCTGATTCATCCCAGCAATGCCCAGCTCAGAGCGAGGCTTAAGGGTTATCACTAAGCAATTTTGGATGACTGGATGGCCAGATGGGAGTGTGAATGGAGGGAAAAAGGATAAAAGGAAAGAAGGATGGATGGATGGATGGATAAGAGGGTGGATGGTTTGAGGGTGGATCAGTGAATGGATGGGGAAGCGTGGCTAGATGGATGGGGAAGGGTAGCTAGATAAGGGAGAGGGAATGGATGAGAGGTTGGATAAAAAGGAGGATAAATTGGAATTTGGATGGATGGTAGGTAGATGGATGGATGGGAAAGCAGATGGGAAGACATGGATTGATTGATGGTTTTTGGATGGAGTCACGTTTTTTGGTGAATGGATGGGTGAGGCTCTGTTGGGCCTACATTAACCTATCTGAAGAAGATCCATTGATTTCCTCAACACCCCAACAGGATGACAGCATAAATGGTCCACTACAGAGCTTGAGGTAAGAGGAATCTGCTGAGTACCCTATTATCACACAAAAACCAGAGCCAGAGCCAAGATCTGGGATGTATTGGCTAAGATGTGGGTTCTGCAGTCAGACCAACCTGAGTTCAAATCTGAGCTCCCACAATTTCTAACCGGCTGATCTTATGCAATTCACTTCACTTCTCTGAGCCTTAGACTCCTCATTTATGAAACGGGGCATAACACCCACCTTGCTCTGGGTAATTCTGGGAACAAAGGAAGGTGTAAAGTTCCTTGAATAGTTCCTGTTCCTTAGTCAATGCTCAGCAAAGGATGGCTGAGGAGAAATTTTAACCAAGACACCATCTGGTGGCAGCATCCTTAATTGCAGGTAAAATGCTCAGGAATATCTGGAAGGAATGATATTTAAGGATATTACAGGTGGGAGGGAGTGCATGAGTAATGAATAATGCTTTGAAAGATAAGAACCAATCTTCTGGGTGGTCCAGGGGTGACTCAAGAGAGTGACAGAATGTGAAACTAGTTCTTTGAGGGCTGACTAGCAAAGGGAGAAGCTGAGGGTGACAACAGCAGCATCGCAAATCAGTCAGTCCATGTTTTCACTCCTTCTTGGGAAGGATCTACCAGGAGAAGGTGCGACATCACACTGGGGAAATCCAGGACCTCAGAGGAAACATTAACCAGCTCATTGCCAAGCTCCAGGAAGTGGAGGCCATGTCAGATGAGGTGAGATGCTGCCCTTCGGCCTCCAGACAAGTTAATTTCTCTCTTAGTTTGCTAGTCTGTTTCCTGTATTCCCAAATCATCTTTGTGGTTTCTTCCCTCATTGTGGTAGAGCACCATTTCTCAATAATTTCCTGGGAAAAAAATGTTTTAAGAGATAACAGCTATAATAATTATTCATAATTTTAAAGAAAGTATTCCAGTTTCTACTGTTATTGTTGATTAGTCTAATGCCACTCTTATTACTTCTTTGTGGTGTGTGTTTTATCCCCGGAAGCTTGTAAGATGAGTCATTTTGTCTCGCGTGACCTCTATTTAACCTGCTTGGGAGTTTGCTGAGCTTAGTGAATCTGTGCATTGGTGTCTTTCAATAGTATTGGAAAATTCTCAGCTATTATCTCTTAAAATAGCTGCCTCTTCCCCTATTATCTCTCTCTTTTCCTTCTGGGACTCCAATTTCATGCATTTCAAACCTTTTGAATGTGCTCTGCAAGACTCCTATGCTATTATCTGGTTTGTTTGGGATTTTTTCATTCTTTTTTCCTATGTTCTTAAGTTCTGATATTTTCTACTGACTTCTCTTCAGGTTCACTAGTAAACCTATGTCCTGCTCTGTCCAATCTACTGTTAAATGCATCCATTAGTTCCTCATTTCAAATATAGCATTATTTAGTTCTAGAATCCACACGGGATTGTCTTTCATATATTCTAATTCTATGGTGAAGTTCTTCAATATTTCATCTATATTGCCCATCCTTTCCATAAAAATGGAATCCTACAGTATTTTCTTTTTATGTTAGTTTTCTTTCACTGAGAATAGTGACTGTGAGATTCATCCATGTTGTTTGTATATCAGTAATTATTTTCCCCCTTTTTAAGGCTGAATAGCATTCTAATGTATGGCTATACCATTATTTATACTTTCTACAGATGATGGACATTTGGGCTGTTTATAGTTGGGACTCAATGAATAAAACTGCTGTAATCATTCTTGTACATGTCATTTTGTGACTATATATACTTATTTCTCTCGGGTATATATCTAGGAGTGGAATTGCTAGATTATATGGTATAATTATATTATTTTACTGGATGCTGCCAAATGGTTTTCCCATTTACACTTCCACCAAGTGTATGCGAATTCCAGTTGTCCCACATCCTCGTCAACACTTCGTATTATCAGCCATTTTAATTTTAGTCATTCTGGTGGGCAAAAAGTTTTCTCATTGAGGTTTTAATCTGCATTTCCTTGATTTCTAGTACTATTGACTACCATTTCATGTATTCATATATTTATGGACTATCTGGATTTTTTACTCTATTGGCCTGTTTTTTTAAAAATCCAGGTTGTCTTTTTCTTATTGGTTTGAAGGAGTTCATACCTATTCTGGATACACATCCTTTGTTGACTATCTTCTCTCAGTCTATAGTGTGCCTTTCCACTTTTGGTGATGAACAGAAGTTCCTATTTTAATTGAGGCTAATGCATCCATCTTTTCTTTTATGGTCAGCACTTTTGGTGTCTTATTTAGAAATCTTCACCTGTGCCAACAGTGGCCCTCTGTTTTTTACCCTCTCTGGAGAATAAGCAACCAGTCTTCTTTAGAAAATGAAAGAGGTCACCTGGCTTTTCAGGGGAGGGGAGTGGCAGTGAAAGTGTCTTGAGGTGGCAGGGTGGGGTGGGTGTTCTTACTTCTTAAATGGCTTTCATCCAATTCTCCTGCGCCCCAATTCCAGAGGCACCTGGGGCCACCAATCCTGAGCCTTTTGAGGATTGCCTGCTTAGGATTCAGCTTTCTCAGTTCTTCTAAGTCAGTGGTTCCCAACCAAGGGTAATGGTGCCTTCCAGGGGACATTTGGCAATGTCTAGAGGGATTCGCGGTTGTCCCAACTGTGTTGGGGGATGCCACTCGCATCTAGGGGCAGCAGCCAGGGACGCTGCTAAGCACCCTACAATGCATAGGACAATCCCCCACAACGAATGTGCCAGTGGTGCCACTGTTGATAAATCCTGTTTCACAATTCTGTAGTGGTTTACTGTTTTTTTTTTCTTTCACTGTAGCAACATATATATATGTTATTATATATAAAAATTCCCGGTTAAACCAGTTTTAAGTCTCTTTGCTATAGTTTCAGTGGACTGTTAGGAGAAAGCAAAACAAAATGACGTGTTTAATCCACCATCTTTACCTAGAAACTGTTTTTAAAGGAGTTCACAAAGGGGGATTCCACTGAGCAAAATTCAACAAAATTTTCTAAAACTCCGCTTTACCTTTTATTGTTTCAAAAGCCCAGGTTGCCACTGGTCCTTCCTCTCCCCTTCAGCGCCTGTCAGGGGCTGATCAGACCGGCCGAGGAGGGGAGGGCGTATCAGTCACTCCGACAAAGTCACCCCGACGCTTTGTAGGCGCCTCTCCACGAGGGAGGTGGGCAGAGGCCGGCAGGTGGGGGGTCCTGCAATGGGGCAGCTGATGTGAAAGGACTGGAAGCGCAGTGTTTATAAGCACTGGCTCTCGAGCCAGGCTACCTGGGTTTGAATCTCATCTCTACCACCTATAGCCTGTGAGACTTTGGCCAATTTACTTAACTTCTTTGTGCCTCAGTTTCTTCATCTAGAAAAAGAGGTTGTTAAGGATTAAATGTGGTAATTCATGTCAATTCTTAAAATCATGCCTATCAGATGGTAAGCAGCGACTAAATGCTTGCTGGCTTTGGAGTCCAAAAGCATACCCTAATGAATATGCAGTTTTTAAGCACCTCCTGCACTAAGCTTTGTGCTGGGAACCAAGAATCAGGGATAAACTAGATCCAGTCCCTGTCCCTCATCTGTGGATCCCAGAGGAGAAGCCTCTACCCAATCTTGGGCCGGAGAGAGGGTGGGCTCCATCAGGAGTTAGTGGCCTGGTTTTAAGGAGGAATAAGTGAGATTTTTCCCAGCAAACAAGGCAAAGACTATGGCTGTGCAACCTCAGACAAGTCATCAACCTCTCTGAGCCTTGGCTTCCATATCAACAACATAGAATCACAATCGCTGACCTGCAGCAACCTAGCTATTGTTCTAGTTGCCTTTGCTACATAACAATCCACCCCAAAACTGAGTGGTGTAAAAGAACCATTCAGTTATGCTCAGGGATGCTGTGGGGTCAGGAACTCAGACAGGGGGCAGAGGAGTTGGTTTAACTCTGCTCGGTGACATCTGGGGCCTCAACCCAGAAGCGTCAGCGATCATTAGCTCTGGAGGTGTCTTCACTCACATGTCTGAAGGCAGGTGCTGGGAACTCGTTGAAGGATGTTGGCCAAATCACCTACATGGGACTCTCGGTGTGGCCTGGACTCCCTCACAGCATGGCAGCTGGGGTCCAGAGAGAGTTCAAGAGAACCAGGCAGGGCTGAGTCATCTTTCATGACTTAGTCCCAAGATCACCCGGCATCATTGCCCCACAGTCCCATGCCCGCCCAGATTGAAGGAGAAGGAACTCAGACCCCAGCCGTGGAGGAGAAGGTCGAAGCAGCATGGAAAGAAAAACGTGGAGGAACACACTGTTGTGGCCACTTTGGGGAAGTACAACCTGCCACGGCTGTAAAGAATCTAATAAACAGAACAGCTGGCATTTACTGAGTGCCCACGGAGGACAGGCTCTGTGCTGTGGGCTTGCAGTTTTCTCTGGCAGAAGAGTTAAGAGCCTGAACCCTGGAAACCAACTGCCTGACTCTGCCTCTTGCCAGCTGTGAGAACTTGGACGAGTTACCACTTCCTGCCTCAGCATACTCATCTTTACAATGGGGTGGAATACAACAGAATAATAGAGCCTACCTCCTAGGGTTGCTCTAAGGGGCTAAGAGTGAATGTATGTGACGCTGAGAACAGTCCCGGCACACAGTAGGGGCTTTATAAGTCCCGCTCTGAGCCCGGGGAGGTGGATGCTATTGTCCCTATTTTACAGACAAGAAAACCAACATTCAGAGCGAGGCAGTAACTTGCCCGAGGCTGCACAGCAGTAAAGGTCTGTCTGGCTCCAGAGGCCCAGCCCTTCACCTCCCTGGGGCCCGCGTGTGAGCCGCGGGCAGGGGCTCTGCGCAGGTCGGTGGCACAGCACCGGGCGCCCGCAAGGATTGGGGAAAGCTGCGGGGCGCGCATGCGCATTGGGATCGGCCCAAACACACCTGTGCCCCGCCCGTTTTCTACCTTCTCAGCAAAAAATGGCCCAGAAAATAATGAAGATGATACAAGGAGATTACATCGAAAAGCCGGACTTTGCCCTGAAGTCGATAGGTGAGTGCCACCCCCCACCCTCAGCACCCCTGTCTGCCCACCTCGAGTTTCCTCTGAAACTCTCCGGAGGGTGGGTTTCAGCCCTGGTCATGCACACCCTCCGCCCGGGAAGTTCGTCCTCAGAGCTCACCTCTGCCCCCCGTCTGGTTTTCTTGCTATGATTTTCTGTTTTGTCTAATGGTTGGGGGGCAGGAGGTGGGGCAAGGCAGGGCCCATCCCCTGGCCCCCTGGCCCAGCCCTGGCCCCTCCGCCCGCCCCTGCCCCCTCACCCACTCTCCAAACCCAGCCGGCTGCGGGATACAGTGGGTAGCGGGGCAGAGCCCGCCTGGCCCTCGCGGCTGGGGGACGCAGCCCTCAGAAGCGCAGGTATGGTTGGGCACCGGGAAAAATAAAGCAGGCAGTTGCCACAGAGGGGGCCTGGGCAGAGGGAGGTCCCCCAGTGCAGAGGCCTTGGGGTTGAGACCTGGTGGATGAGGAGGGAAACGCATTCTTGATGAGGGGACAGATGCGAAAGATGTCCTGAGATGTCTGGAGGGCTGGAGCAAGAGGGGCTGCGGGGTGGGCGGGTTGACCCAGCCATGGTGACTCCCCTCAGAGCCCTTCCCAGGCAACACAGATGACATGGGCACCCTGAGGCTTGGCTTGGGAAGGGAAATGGTGAGATGTGGGGTCAGAGGGTATCATCCCTGTTTTAGCTAGCAAGCTGCCAGATTGAGATATACCAGAACAGGAATGACTTTTAAAAAGGGGAATTTAATAAGTTACAAGTTTACAGTTCTAAGCCTATAAAAATGTCCAAACTAAGGCATCCAGGAAAAAAATACCTTAATTCAGGAAGGGTCAAAGGGTCAGGGACACCACTGTCAGCTGGGTAGTCACATGGCTGACATCCGATGGTCCTTTGCTCCTGGGCTGTGTTGCTCTGCTGGGCTCTAAGCATCTCCAAACATCTGTGTTTCTGTTCTCTAAGTGTCGACATCTGTGTCAGCTCTGTCATTTCTGTAGGCTCTGACTCTCTCCAAAATGTTCCCTCTTTTAAAGGACTCCAGTAAACTAATCAAGACCCACCTTGAATGGGCAGTCACACCTCCATCTAATCAGAAGGCCACACCCACAGTTGGCTGCACCACATCTCTGTGGAAATAATCTAATCAAAAGTTTCCAAGCTACAGGATTGAATCAGGATTAAAAGAAATGGCTGCCCCTACAAGACTGGATCAGGATTAAACCATGGCTTTTCTAGGGCACATAATAGTTTCAAACTGGCACAAGCCCCAACCCCTGAGTGACCTTAATCCCTCAGGGTGGGGGTTTCCTTCCAGCCAGAAGGTGGAGAGGCTGACTTATGGTGAGCACTGACTCTGTGCCTGGCACTGCTGAAAAATATTTTGGTGCATTAACTCCCTTCAGCAGCACCACAGCCCTATGAAGGGGATGCTAGTATGCTACTATTGTCATTATTATGTTGTTTCCATTTCCCAGAGGAGAACACTGACGGTCAGAGAGGGCCAATGACCCATCCAAGGTGCATAGTGAGCAACTGATCAGTGAGGTCTCCCTCCACCAGACAGAAGTCAGGGCAGTGGGCTGGAGCTCGAGTTGCTTGGCTGAGACCCCCCTCCCCCACCTCCTGTGCAGGGGCCACCATCGACTTTGAGCACACGTCACCCACATACAACCATGACAAGGCTCGCTCCTACTGGAACTGGATCCGATTGTGGAACTATGCACAGCCTCCAGACGTGATCCTCGAGGCAGGAGCAGTGGTGGGAAGCAAGGGGAGAGGGGCAGTGGGCAGGGACGGGGAGCAGGGAGAGTGAATGGAAGCAGGGGTTGGGAGTGGTTGTCAGAGGACAGGGACCTAAGGTCAGGTAGGGGTAGGAACAGGGGGCAGAGGGGAGGGGACAGTTGACAGAGTTGGGGGCAGGGAGAAGTCAGGGGCAAGGGCCAGCCAGGCTCAGTGGGCAGGGGCAGGAACAGAAGGCAGAGGCCCCTAGTGGGGCTGGGGCAGAAGCAGGGGGCAGAGACAGGCAGGGACAACCTGCTTTAACACTGCAGGGTCCCCACCACCCAGCCACCAACACTTGAGGGTCAGGGAATCCTCAGGACCACCCTGGGCGTGGGCCCTTGAGATTTGCATCTTGCAGAGGAGAATGGTCTCGAAAGCCCAAGTCATTTGCCTGTGGCCACAAAGCTGGACATTGGATTCAAAAGTGAGCCTTTACCATCTTGAATCCTGCCTCACAGATGAGGAATCTGAGGCCGAGAGGAGAAGGGGCCTGCCTGGTCCCAGAACAAGTACCCTCATTCAGCAGGCACCAGCTGAGCCGCTCATCCTAGGCGATGCCAAAACCATGCGTGACTAGTCCATGGGCCTTACCTTCAGTGAGCTCCAAGATGACAACACTCAGGGGCTGGGCAATGGCCTTGCCTGGCAGGGACCGGGAGGCTTCCTGGTAGAGGAGGCCACGGCCGAGCATGGGTTCGTCAGGCAGAGAGGAGGGACAAGGGCACGGCAGGCAGAGGGAACAGAGGGCCACAGCTGAGCAGGGTGGCCAGGGAATGGGTGGTGGGCAGACCCAGACCAGGGAGCAGCCAGCCCAGGGTCACAAAGTGCTGGCTGCAGCCAGGTTTGGAGCAGTGGTGAGAACCAGCCCAGCAAAGACTCTGCACCTTGGCCCTGTCTCCTGATCAGGCTCCCTGCAGTTCTCCACATGATCAGGGCCAACTCACTACTGGGCCTTATGCATGCCATTCCCTTTGCTTGAAATACCCTTCCCTGCCTCACTTTCCCAGCTAACTCCCTCTCTCCCTGTCAGGCAAATCCAGGAGGCCTCCCCTGACCCTTGCCCTGCACCCTCATACTAGCACCTACTGTTCCAGCAGAGAACTACCCACACTCTGTCTCCAGGACACTCAGAACCGGCTGAGTGAATGCCCTTGCTGTGTAATTTCGGCCAAAGCTCTTTCTCTCTGGGCCTCCAGTTTCCCTTTTCAAGGCAGGAGATAATGGCATTAATAAGAAGCTCTGAAGTCAAATTGCCTGGGTTATACTTCCATGTCTGGTTGGTCCTGGACCAGTCACTTCCCTTCTCTGTTTTTCAGTTTCCTCATCCAGAAAATGTGAATAATTGTGGTGCCTGTATCTTAGGGTGGCTGTAAAATCATGTAAAGAGTGATGGAAGGGGGCGGCTGCCGTGGCTCAGCAGCAGAGCTCCGACCTGCCGTGCTGGAGGTCTGGAGTTCGATCCCTGGTGCCTCCTGCCCATATGCAAATTTAAAAAAAAAATGATGGAAGGGAAAAATGAATGAATAAGCAATACACAGATGCGTGAAGGAGCAAACAAACAGGGGTCGGGGGAAAGGCTCGAGGCTGGGAGGCCCTGAGCAGACGCCCTGTCCTCACTGCACTGGGCTGGAGGGAAGGGTCATCCCTGCCCCAGGCAGTCAGGGCAGCTCCCTGGAAGGGTTGGCACTCAAGCCAAGCTTTGTAGACAGGAAGGACCTGGCTCACCCAGGAGGGCTGGGGAGGTCTAGGTGAGCCTGGTCGGGATGCACAAGCCCCTCACCCACCCAGCGTGGCCCCCACTGCACCTGCCTCTTCCAGCCCAACGTGTCACCAGGCAACTGCTGG
This sequence comes from Myrmecophaga tridactyla, assembly GCA_004026745.1. Classification (NCBI taxonomy): domain Eukaryota; kingdom Metazoa; phylum Chordata; class Mammalia; order Pilosa; family Myrmecophagidae; genus Myrmecophaga; species Myrmecophaga tridactyla. The sequence goes on along the minus strand of PVIY010030950.1, from coordinate 12,739 downwards.
GCCTTTGCTGGTGACCGCGGCCAGGTGACCATCCGTCTGGCCCAGAAGGTCTTCCTGTCCAACGTTACGCTGCAGCACATCCCCAAGACCATCTCGCTGTCAGGCAGCCTGGACACAGCCCCCAAGGACTTCGTCGTCTATGTGAGCATGCCCCAGCAAGGAGCAGCATTTAAGTAGAGGCCCAGCCACCCGATGGTGCTGCAGGCACTGCAACAGGGTGTGCCCGGCCCGTGCAGGCGGGAGGAGCTGAATGAAGCTTCAGTAAACCTGGGAATGGCCAAGGTGGGGTTCGGACCTCAGCCTCCAGTGATAGGAGATGAATGGCTATTCCATTTCAACCCAAGCTTGTCAGAGCCAAAAGAGTCTTCAGAGACCATTGAACCTTCATTTCACTAATAAGGAAACTGAGGCCCAGAGAAGGTCAGGGAAACAACCAAATCTCTCAAGTCAGTGGCAGAATTAGAAAGAGACCCTCAACCTTCTGACTCCCAGTCGAGTGCTCTTTCCTATCCACTGCTCTGTGCTGCAGTGGAACTATGGCGAAAGAGATAGGGAGCTCCCCATCCTTGGAGGTATACAAGTCTCAGCTGGAGAGAGGAGACTCCTGAAGACCCTGCCTACCTCTGACATCTTCTCCTTTGTTCTTTTTCTGCAGGGCATGGAAGGCTACCCCAGGGAGGAGGTCTTCCTGGGGGCATTTCAGTTTCAGCCAGAAAACACCATTCAGATGTTCTCACTCCAGGTACCTGAGCAAAACTGCCCATATTGAGCACCTACTGAATGTGCACTGCGTGTAGGATTTTACCCAGGGGACCTCGCTTCGACCCCCAACAGCCCTGGGAGGGGTACAATGATTACTGACCCACTTAACAGATGAGGAAACTGAGGCTCAGAGAGTGAGCCACCACCAGGACCAAGAGCAGGACCAGCAACCCTCCATTTTTCCTGATCTTCCCAGGAGCCCTTTTGCTGCATTCCCTCCCAGGGACAGCAGTTGAGCAGGAGGGGCCCACGGGGGCAGGTACTGGTGGCTCCAAATTTAGAGCCTCGATACTGTGAGGCCCCATAATTAGCACCTATGCAACTCTAGTGGCAGGTGGGGAAACTGAGGTCTGGGAGAGAGGGAGCTGGGGACAGAGCCAGGAGTGGAGGGGCTGCTGCTGGAACAATCTGGAGACTCAATGGGGCCAGTGTCCAGACTCAGGAATCAGGCTGACAGCCTAATTGAGTCAGGGGAGGTCAAGGGAGGCCTCCTGGATTTGGATTTGGAGTCAGGGAGGTCAGGGGAGGCCTCCTGGATATGCCTGACAGAGGGATAAGTGGGAGTTAGCTGGGAAGGTCTACAAGGCTTGGCTTGAGTGCCACCCCTTCCAAGAAGCTGCCCTGACTGCTGGCTCCAATCCCAGCCCAACCATAAATATTGTGTGATCTTGGGCCATTCCCTTCCTCTCTAGGCCTGTTTCCCCTTCTGTAATTTCCTGGGAGATTGGAAGCATCCAGTGAGATCATGCAGGCCAAGTTCCACTACCCCCATCCTGTACTGAGCAGAGAGTGTACTAAACACAGGTCCATCCCCTCTCGAGGGCTGGGGGATTGGGGCTGCACTCATAATGCATCTGCTATGTGCCCAGGACTGCTAAATCATCTAGCCCCAAGATCTTTGTTTCATGCAGAAGCCCTGAAAAGCAGATATCACCTTTCCCATCTTACAGAGGGGGAAACTGAGGCCCAGAGAGGGCCAGCGGCTTGCCCAGGCTCCCCAGCACATACGTGGCAGGGCCCTGAGGCTGGGATCCCTCAGACCCCAGCACCCTCTATCCCAGGCCCCAAGCACTCATTTGCTATGTGGCCTTGGGACAGTCCATTCCCCTCTCGGGCCTCAGTTTTCCCACCTGTGAAATGGGAGGATCCCCTTCCACTCCCCCAAACCCTCTGGCCAGGCAGAGTGAGGGCCAAGGTATGACCTATCCCCCACATCTATGACTTTCTCTTCCAGAACCATCCTGCTCGGCCTTTTGGCGCTGTCAAAGTGAAGATCTCCAGTAACTGGGGGAACCCACGCTTCACCTGCCTGTACCGCGTGCGCGTCCACGGCTCTGTGGCCCCACCCCGAGACCAGTCTAACTAGACCCCCTACCCCGAGAGAGATTGAAGTTTATTGTTCATTCCCCAGCCGAAGTCTGTGTCTTTTGGCCCGGAAGAGTGCAGGTGGGCTAGGTGTTTCATGTCCAGGTCACAGTTAGAAATTGCCGAGCACGTGCTAGAAGGCCCACACAGGCCCATTTCACAGGTAGGGAAAATGAAGGCTCCGCATGACTAAGTGACTTGCCAGAGTGGATGCAGCCAGCAAATGACAGAGCCAGGATTTAAAGCCAGGCAATCTGACCCCTGTTCCTGAGACACCTCCCTGGCTTCAAGTCAAACTCTGCCCCTGACCTATTGGGACTTTGGACAAGACCCGGTCCTCTCCAGGCCCTTGACTTCCCCATCTGTGCCATAGGGATGGAGTTATGGCTGCTAAGAGCATTAGGTGAGGTGGAAGGTGAGAAGACTCACCCTACCCTCCACAGAGTTTTACATCATTCGAAGAATTCGCTGTGTGACATTAGGCAGGGCACACACCCTCTCTGGACCTCAGTTGTTTCAAGTGTAAAAGTTTCTGTTCCTTCAGCTTTGGTTCACTCATATTTCACCTGCATGATGTCACAGCTAAGTCCCACCTGTTCTAGTAGATGTGCTAAAGATGTGTCAGTATCTACTGTGGCTCTCAGTGCAATTCTCTGTTAACGCTCCCTCCACCTGGAGAACTAACGTCCACAAAGCTCTCAGCACAGGAGAGCTACACAACAGCAGGTGCTGGGTAAAGGATTTCTGAGCTCACTGTCAATCTCCAGCCCCAGGCAGGCGAGGGGAAGCCCAGGCCCCTGGGGAAGGGTGGTGCTGCCCTGAGCAGATCCCAGGGCAGAGCAGAGCCAGGCAAGCTGGACTGGGCACAGGGGCTGGAGCCTGCAGGGAGGTGGAGATGCTTGTGAGGGTCCCGCTGGGCTTTAGGAGGGTAGATTAATCAGAAGTGCACTTATCTCCCAGGAGGGCTGGCCAGGTGGGCAGCACCTGCCCCTCTGACCTCTGGCCTAAGGGCTGCCAGGTCTCCACAGCAGCCCCTGGGACTTGGCAGCAACCGGCTGCAAGGCCTGCCCCCCAAAGGGTTCCACAGGATCATCCCAGGCCCCTGTACCCCTGCTCCCCTCCCAGCAATCAGAGGGCCCAGGAGCCATGCACACGTCGCCTAGCATTATTTCAGTAGTCTTTATGTGAACCATATTTATTATTATTATTATTATTATTATTATTAAAAAGCCAAACTATAACAAGGCTGAAGAAAAGCAAATCCACAGATACCCCACTTCCCCCAAATCTCACTCTTCCGCTGTTATATGTGCTGCAAGAATTTTTCCCAGTCTTTTGTCTTTTAACTTTGTTTAAAGTGTCTTTTGTTTACCTGATTTTTTTAAAACGTTAAACGTAAAACGTTAGTCAAATCCATTTTTTCCTTCATAGCTTTAGGAAAGACATCCCCAGTTCCAAGTCAATAGAAATCTACTCCTCTATTTTGTTCTACTGATTTTATAATATATATACCTACATATTACGTTTGTATAATATTACATATTATTATTATATATATTACATATTATGTTTGTACACATACACATATACCCTTTAATATCTGTGTATGTGTGTGTATATACATATATATATAAGCACACACATGAAATATAGATGTATACAAGTGCTTTAATGCATCTGGAATTTATTTTTGTGCATGGTGGGAGGTGGGGCTCTAATTTACTTTCTGCTAAACAGCTATCCATAGGCCATGGTATGGTACCATCTTTTCCCCTGTATCTTAGAAACACTGTTGATGCACGATTTCTGGGCTCATTTCCATTTCACTAAACTCTCTACTGCATCCTGCACCAACACTGCACTTTTCGAGTTACTGTAGCTCTGCAAATACGTTTTGGTTTGTGCAAGTACTTCCTATTTCTCTGTTTCAAAAACTTCTTGGCTGTTCATATACCTTTCTTTTCCAAGCAAACTTTGGAATCAGCTTGTCAGGGTGCATATAAAAAAATGACTTTAGAGCAGTTTTAGATTTATAGTAAAACTGAGCAAAAAGTACAAAGTTCCAAAATACCCCTTCTCGCCCCTCCAGCTCAGGGTGCATTTTTCAGATGACACTGAACTTGCCTTGGCTTTATGGACTAGTGTATAGAGAATTGATATGTTGGCCACTCTTCTCTTCTGGACATAAACGCTTCTCTCCATTTCTTCAGGTTCTTCTTCAACATCCTTCAATAAAGGGTCATCGCTTTTTTCATATGAGTTCTTCACTCTTCTTGTCAGGTTTAATCCTGGGTGTTTTACCTGCTTGGGGCTATTATAAATAGGATCTTTTCCTCTCGCTGACATTTCCACAGTTAGAGCTACCCTGGGGGAAAGGTCTGCTGTTTGGCATTCATGTGGCACTTGCCTCCTCCATGGATTCCCTCTTGAGGGGAAACCCATTCTCCCAGGTGTACTAGGTGTACGTTTGTATTGCCTGTGACCGTTCTGTAACTCACAGGTGACTTCACACCCATCACCTCATCTCATTCTCACTACAGGGAAAGAGCATCCCCACAGATATGAGGGAACTGAGGCACAGAGAGGTGGAACGACTTCCCAAGGTCACACAGCAAGTCCTGGTGGACCGGCGACCCTAACCCAGACCTGCCAGGCCCTGAGGCACTTGCTCCTTCTGCTCCTGTCCTTCCCACATCATCTCGGATTCTAACAGCGTTCAGGTGGGGTGACTGCGGACTGTGCGTGGAGGGGCAGGGGTCCTGGGCTGCAACCCAGTCTGCGAGCAGCGTGATGCCCCCACCCCGCCCTGCCCCCTCCACACACACCCCTACACCCCCTATCCCCCAGGATCAATAGTCACTTGGGTTGAACATTCCAGTTCACAGTGCATTTAAATAGCCCCTTTGCACAGACAAGGAAACTGAGGCACTGAGGGAGCCAGGGTCTCACCCAAGTCCCACAACAGAACCCTGAGTAGCCTGGCAGGACTGCTCAGACAAGGAAGGGCTCATATCTGGGGCAGCATCCAGCAGGAGAACAAAGGCCGCCCCTGTGCCTCGTCCCCGCCCGCCTCCACTCCAGACCTAGCCTGCACAAGGCTGGCAGCCTGCCCACCATTCAGGCCACCCATGGGGCTGGAGCAGAGGCCAGGGAGGGGTCAGCGCTCAGAGGCGACTACGACACAGCCGGAGGTACAGAGTGCCAAATCACGCCCCCGGGCCCCCAGAGTGGCGCCTCCGGTAAGCCTCACAAAACCCCAGGATTTTAGCTAATCTACTAAATCCCTGGACTCCAGGCCAGGCAGGACTGGAGTGGGTGGGCGGGGCCTCTGCTTCCTTGGGCTCAAGGCCCAGAGACCCCTGAGCAGATTATAGGAGACAGCCTCGGTGGTGAGAGAAAGCCCTGGGCCCCATCTCTGCCCTGTGCTCACCCACTAGTGACCCTGAGCCTCAGTTATCCCACACGCACCCAGGAGATGCCAGTCCTCAGCTCCCTGCCACAGGGAGGGGGCCCTGAGGACTCGGGCAGGAAAGGCCCTGCTGACTGTGCTTACAGCTGTGAACTGCTTCACTCACAAGGAGCGGGAAATATCAGTCTTTATTTCTCCAAGTCAAATCAGCTCAAGTTCCCACGCACCCAGGCTTGGGGGATGTCCCCCGATCATCATCTTCTAGGTCTCAGCTCCCTCCCAGGGCACTGGCTGGCTCAGCCCTGGAGAGTAGTGGTCGAGGCTGCTGGTCACACATCTGTCACAGTCACAGCCAAGGAGCCACACTCGGGGACTCCCTTCACCCCTCTTCCAGACTAGGGGGCCCAGAGCCTCATCGGAAGTTCTAGATGGCCAGGAAGTCTGGTCCAGACTCTGGGGTTCCCAAGAACACCCCACAATCAGTGGATCTATGGACACACAGAAGCTGCTCTTGCCCCCCAATAGCCAGCAATAACCCTCCTGTGCTGTTAAATTCTCAGGCACTAGGCCTGGGGCAGTTACCTGGGGCATGGCAGGGGTCTGGCCTGAGGAAGGAGAGTCCTGGACATGCTCTCCCCCAGGGCCAGTGAGCTTCTTGCCCTCCTCACTGCCCTGAGTCCTCTGAGCCCCTCAGGGCTGGAGGTGGGTCTGGGGTGGGAAGTAGGAAGATTTGGTCCTCCTCCAGACCTCAGAATAGCAGAGCTCCCCAATGACCCTCCTACCCTCTAATATTTCCACCATCTGTGTCACCAACCAGCAACCCGTGTGCTGTTAAATGAGGGCATTACCTCCTGAAGACCCCTCTAGGGCAGGAGGGAAGTTCCTGGGACAGCCCTTTCCAATTAGCACAGACCTGCCAGGGGCCATCCAGCAGGTTCTGATACCCTGGCCTTTACAGAGAGGACCAGCAGCAAAAACAAAAATATCAAGTGCCCTTCACCCAGAGCCTGCCCTGCCCAGCCCCAGCTAGATGCACACACCATGTCTGCATGTTCACTCCTCGCAGCAGCCCGCGAGGGAACCACACAGCTCATAAGTGACAGAGCCAGAATCCAATGCTGGGCTTTCTAGTTCTAGAGTCTCTGCTGGTGGGCATCTGAGAAAGGAAGGGCTTGTAGGGATAGGGATGGGGGGGTCTGCAGCTGTGGGTCCTTGGAGAGGAGGAGGCAGACGGTGTTGGGGCCCCTGGGGGTTGACATGGCTGGGTCTTTCCTGTGGCCCCTACAAGCACCCAAGGTGCCCCCATCCTGTGCTGCCCTCCTTGGCAGAGCTGGGCCAGAGCAGGAGGTCGAAGTGGGTGCCACCCAAGGAAGGGCTTTCTAACAATCCAGCTGTGGAGGGATGGAGTCCCCTGCCTCAGGAAGTGTCCAAGCTCTAGTGGGGTGGGGTTGTTTGAGAATCAGGATTCTGTGAATTTTCCAACCTCATTTTGGAAGTGGTTACTTCCTCCTTCTTCTTGAAGGATCCTCAGCTCTCTGCTATGTATGAGTGCCATCCATAGGGAACTGGGCATTTCCAAGTCACCGGGAGGGGCCGCTTTGCTTTCCAGTGAAGGCTTAGCGAGGTTTGGATACGAGCCCGTGGTCACCCAGCAGGCACGGGGCAGAACCAGGAGGGCATTCAGGGAGTGCTGTGGGAGGGGCAGGCCAGGCTCAGGGCTGCAGATCTGGCTCTGACTTCCAACTACTGGGTGACCTTGGGCAAGTCCCTCCCCACTCTGAGCCACTGCTCTCTTCTGTACAATTGGGGGGAACACCACATACCTTGCCGGGATTTCAATCAATGAGATTTGTATGAAAAGCACTCAGGGACACAGGACCCCTGGGAGCTGAGTGTGGCGCCTCCCTTCTCGGTACTTCCACTCCTGCACATCGGCGCATCCTGTCACCTCCACCTTCTGAGCAGGTCCTAACCTGACCTCCCGAGTCCCTGCGCCATGTTCCACAGCCACTGCTCCTCTCCTGGACAAGCCCTGAAACCCTCTTCCCTTCAGACCACGTAGTTGCCCTGCTCCAAACCCTGCACCAATGCCTGTCTCACCAAAGCAAGGTCCAGACGCCTTTGCATGGACCGCAAGGCCCTGCTTCCCTCGCAGACCTCATCTACCGCCTGCGCCTCCACCCCCACGGTGCTCTCTGCTCCAGCCCCCATGCTGCCTCTTGGACACCCTAAGCCCACTCTCATTTCAAGGCCTTTACACCAGCTGTCCCCCTGTCTGGACTCCTCTCCCCCAAAACGTTCACCCAGCTGGTTCCTCCAAATCCTCCAGGCCTCTGCTCATACTGCACCTCCTCATAGAGTCCTTCCCTGACAGCTTTGTCATAATTAACACCCTACTACCTCCCTCCTCCATCTTTTGTCTATACCAGCCCCTGCTTTATTAGTGTCCAAGCACTTAGCACTGTTGGAAATTATTTGATTATTATTATTATTCCTGTTTACTGTGTGTGAGGCCCTTGAGGCCAATGACCCTATTGGCCTTATCTCCCTCCATGTCCCCAGTGCTTAGCACAGAGCCAGGCAAACAGTAGGTGCTCAATAAATACAAGCCCAGTGAATGAACAGCACACTCACAGGAGGGGGTGCTGGCACCGTGAACTGCCTGAGTTGTGGGCCCAGCACAGGCTTGGACTCTTGGAATCGGAGGACAAACAGACATTTATTTGCAGAGGGCTGGCACAGCTTGGCCTTCCCCAGTCCCAAGGGAAGGCTTCTTGGAGGTCCTCGCTAAGTCTGGGGTCGGGATCACATGCCCACCAGCAGCGTTCCCTGGAGAAGAGCCCATACTCAAATGGGTGGGGAGGGGAGCAAGGGGATTGGAGACTGGGGGTCCAGCCAAATGCTGTCCTGGGCCCCAGCGTCCCCCCTGCACAGTGGACATGCCATCTCCTGCCCTGTTGGTCTCAGCTGGTTGGTGAGAGGTAGGAAAATCCTTTGGCAAGGCAGAAGTACCCCCTTCTCAACTAAAGAAAGGGACCTGCCATGACTGGTCTAAGAAAGAGAGGGCCCTAGCTCCTGCAAATGCGGCAGGCCAAGAGGCAGAGAATGCCCATGGACAATGTCTGCACAATGGAGCCAGTCAGCTGGTGCCTGGGACACTGAGCAGAGGGTCCCCGGCGCCTGCCAGGGTGGGAGGTGGGCAGGTGGAGCCTGCCCAGCCTGCCCTGTCCTGAGGGCCCTGACAGTCCTGGCTCATCTAACCATCTCTCGCTCCGTCGCCCATGTATGAAGGTCTCTGGGGTTATTTGGATTTTGTCTGCCTTGTCAACATTTCTGTCTCCAAACTTGTCAGGAAAGGCTGAGTACTACCCAAGACAGTGCCTGCTCTAGCTGGGGGTGTGGGGGGCAGAAACATGAGGACTCCCCAGCTCCCAAGTAAAACCAGCTCTGCACATTGAGAAAGAAACGTCAACCCCATTAGTGCTGCCGAAAGTAGAAAGTACAAAGACATCAAGACAAAAAATGAGATCCTACCCTGACCACCATGTCCAAGTAATCTATGACACCCGCTGCTCCCCAAAAATGCTCTAGACAAGCTACACCCAAGCCGGCAGGATGGAAAGTGACAGGAGGGACAAAGAGTGAGCATTGTTTAGAGATTTGGGGACAGGGGAAGAGAAAGAGATTTACCTGGGAAGTATATAAATAGTGTGTTTATATTAAATTTAATACGGAGTAGAAGGCAAAATTACGTTTTTAAAAAGAATCAAAGCCTTCTGTTGGGCTTCTTAGTGGCTCAGCTGCCTTCATTCAGAAAGGCTGAAATCAGGCCCATGCCTGCCACCCTTCTCGTCACCTATCAAAAAAGTATTCCTCCCCTGACCTCATTAGCCCGGGGAGGTCAGCTGATCTCTGGGGGTTCTCAGGCCCAGGGTCTGCTCTCGGGCTAATGAAGCTCCCTTTCCTGAGATGAGAGGCCGCTGTGGGATCGGAAGATGGAAACAGCTCTGCTGTGGACAGGACCACGGGGCATGAGGCCCCGACACTGCAGTGGGAAGTGCTCCCTGTAGACTGCGAAATGCACCAGGGATCACTGCCCATTTCAACTCCACCACCTCCTAGCTGCATGGCCCATCTCATGCAGGACAGGCTGCACCTGCTATCTCCACTGCCAACTATTCCACTCTGGCGTAGACCCCTGGGTGGATGGCTGAGCACCGTGTGGGCATCCCGAGGCTGGTGTGGATAGTACAGGAGTCAGGCAGGGCTCAGGCCCTCAGGCCAGGATCCTGGGGAGGAGGGCAGTGCTGCGGACCAGACCGGAGGGCCCGGGAAGTGAGGTCGGGAGCTTGCCTTGAGTGCTGAGTACCAGAAGCAGCTTGTTGATCAGCAGGCCTGCCCCCTGGCATCTGTGATAATAGGGAAGGAGGATAGGAGGGGACCTTCCACCCCCCACCAATGTGCCCCCACCCCTAACCCAGCAACAGAGGCATCTATAATGCCATGGGCTCTGCCTCAGAATTGCCTGGGCTCGCTGTGTGAGGGAGGGTAATAAGTCTTAACCTCTCTGAGTATTCAGTTTCCACCGAGGTGACCAAGTGGCCTGGGAGAAAGGAGGGAGCGGGCACTGGCCTTGCTAGGCTTGGGAGTCCTTCCCTCATGTCCCTCGAGGAATGGGGGGCAGAGAGACAGGAAGCTTCTGGTAATGCCATTGCCAATAATGTCAGGTGACTCTGGAGTGACTGTGACGTGCCAAGCCCGTGACCTGAGTGATCTCCCTGCCCCAGGAGGTAGGTGCCACTGCTGCCCCCTTCTGGGCAGATGCGACCATGGCGGCCAGAGCAGGGCAGTAACTCACCCTGTCACACAGCAACTCAGGACTGTGACCCAGATCCAGCAGGCCCCAGAGCCTGGGCTCTTGAGGCACAGGAGGACCTGGGGCAACCCCCTCTGGCCCTGTGAGTGGCATCAGCATGGGCCCCCCTTCTGCCCTACCGTGTGGAGGGAGGGATCCTCTATCCCAGGCTTGTTGGGGGATATGGCTCCTCAGTCCCAGCTTCCTGGAGCAGAGGCAGGAAGAGAGGTCTGGAGATGCCATGCTCTAGGCCACCCCATTCACCTCTCTATGTTCATAGTGACCCTGAGTTTGCATCCATAGACCCCAAACATGGCTTTGAAGACCCAGTTCTGCACGGGAGTGTGGGGTAAGGCAAGGAGGGGTTCCCAGGGTCTGCCCTGTCTCCTCCCTGGCATTTCTTGACTCTGATCCCTGCCTAGAAATGCACCTCCCCGTAGGCACTGCCGGTGCAGTCATTTGTTCCTTTGGCCTAAAGCTCTGTCCCTGGTCTGTGCTGCTCTCTGTTGCTCACACCTCAGTGGGGAAGAGCCAAGCAGAATCTTTCCTATGAGTCCCTGGGATAGGGATGGTGGGGGGAGGAACAGGAAGGCAGGGGGTGCCCCCACCCAGCCCCAATCACTTTGAGTCCCAGCAGTGGGAACGGGAGCCCCTGGGCCAGCTCAGGGGCAGCTCCATCAGGACTCTCATCTTCTCCATCAACTGGCCATCCTCAAGCAGCACCTCGGGAGGGCCCAGCGGCATCAGCCTTAACACGAGCATCACCAACGGCAGGCACGAGGGCCACTGTGGGCCATCAACTGCCGTCCTCAGCCCCCAAAGGAGCCCACAGGTCTCACCATCAGGCCACATCTCCTTCCTGCCAGAGAACACCACTGGCCATAGAGCCCTGCATTTATCTCCATTTACAAATCTGAAAACTGAGGCTCCAAGAGGCAGGAACATTTACCAGGGCCACACAGGAAGTGAGTAGAGAAGCTGGGATTCAAACCCAAACTGGTCCAGCCCCAGAGCCCACATTCTTCTGACACTAATTACAGGTTCCTTACTGGATCCACTGCTGGATCCCAACACCTCTAACTCCTCAGAGAGTCCAAGAAAACCAATTAACTCCAATGAGCCCCGATTTCCTCATCTGAAAAAATGAGTGTCTATGTAACGTATTCAGTCCAGAATAATAGGTAGGCTTTCTTCCCCTGACATTGAAACTTTTGGGGACCCCCATTTGGGACAGCCTCTCCCAACACTGCTACACAGAAATCTTTCATTTGCTCCTGTTGACCAGACAAAACTCCAGGACCAAGGCAGGGTGCATCCTAAAGATGATTTTCCTGAATGAGCCACAGTCAGCCGTCTGTCAGGAACTGTCAGGGACAGACATGTATTGCTGTCTTCAAGGTCCACAGCCCATCTGGCTCAAACCCACAACCTGCCATTTCTCTGGGCACTCTGTGTCCTTGGAAGTTGAACAGGGAGCCTCTCTGGCCAGGAAGGTAACGGGTAACTGGGTGCAGGAACCCTGACCCAGGATCAGGGTCATCCAGGGCCATCCAACTCCATGTGCTCCACCACCGCTATTCCTTTGGGCAGGTCTGTGAATCTCTACCCTCAATAACTTAATGGTTTTCTTTAAATCGAGTATTTTTTCTGTTGTTGTCCTTACATTTGTTTTTAAAGAGAACTGTACATGACTAGTGTGAATGGAAAACCAGAATCTCTAAAAAAAAAAAAAAAAGCAACTGAAATTTTAATAAACTTCCCCCCAAATGTAATCAGTTTATAGTCAGATGCTTAAGGCCCTGACATTGCCCTAGTGCCTGGTCTCTGTCTGGTTGAAAAGGCATTTAGCTAGGGGTTTCTGTTTGTTTGTTTGGGGTTTTTTTTTCTGCTTTTAAAAGTTTTTTTATTACAAGTTTACAGTTCTGAGGTTGTGAAATGGCACCAACAAGAGGTTACCTTCCCTCAAGAACGGTCGATGGGTCAGGAACACCTCTGTCAGCTGCGTATATCAAGTGCTGGCATCTGCTGGGCCCTTGCTCCTGAGCTCCATTGCTTTTACCTTGTTTCCTTTGGTTTACTCCCTAAGCATCTGTGGGCCTTCACTTAGCTCCTCTGGGACACAATTCTGGGTTCTGGATTGTTTAGCACCTCAAGGGAAGGCACATGGCAACATCTGCCACATGCTGCATCTCCAAACGTCCACATGTAGTCATCTGCTCTCCCGTCAGCACTCCAGCATCTCCAAACGTCCACATGTGGTCATCTGCTCTCCCGTCAGCACTCCAAGCATCTCCAAACGTCCACATGTGGTCATCTGCTCTCCCGTCAGCACTCCAAGCATCTCCAAA
>PVIY010030949.1:0-30442 GCA_004026745.1 Myrmecophaga tridactyla | reverse complement strand
TTGCTCAGATGTGGCCTCTCTCTCCAGCCAACATGATGAGCAGTCTCACCACCCTCCCCCTCTCTGCGTGGGACATGACTCCCAGGGATGTGTACCTTCCTGGCAACGTGGGACAGAGATCCTGGAATGAGCTGAGATTCAGCATCAAGGGACTGAAAAAAACCCTAGAATGAGCTGAGAATTAAAATCAAGGGATTGAGAGAACCTTCTCGACCAAAGGGGGAAGAGTGAAATGAGACTAAGTGTCAATGGCTGAGAGATTCCAAACAGAGTTGAGAGGTTATCCTGGAGGTTATTCTTATGCATTAAGTAGATATCACCTTGTTGTTCAAGATGTAGCGGAGAGGCTGGAGGGAACTGCCTGAAAATGTAGAGCTGTGTTGCAGTAGCCATGTTTCTTGATGATGATTGAACAATGATATAGTTTTCACAATGAGACTCTGTGAATGTGAAAACCTTGTGTCTGATGCTCCTTTCAGCTACTATATCAACAAAAGAGTAGAACATATGGAATAAAAATGAGTAATAGGGGGAACAAATGTTAAAATAAATTTAGTTTGAAATGCTAGTGATAAATGAAAGCAAGGGGTAATGGGTATGGTATGTATAATCTTTTTTTCTCTATTATCGTTCTATTCCTTTTTCTGATGTCTTTTTATTTCTTTTTCTAAATCCATGCAAATGTTCTAAGAAATGATGAATATGCAACTATGTGATAATATTAAGAATTACTGATTGTGTATGTAGAATGGAATGATATTTTAATGTTCTTTTGTTAGGTTTTTTAATTAATAAAAAAGTTTATAAAAAAAAAAGTCAGAGCTATAAAACTCCTAGAAGAAAATGTAGGGAAATGTCCTCAGATCTTATGGTAGGAGGTAGTTTCTTAGACCTTAGACCCAAAGCACAAAGCCACAAAAGAAAAAATAGATGAATGGGACCCCCTCAAGATTGAATACTTTTGTGCTTCAAAGGAATCTGTGAAGAAAGTAAAAAGGTAGCCTACTCAATGGGAGAAAATATTTGGAAACCACATGTCTGATAAGGGTTTACGGTCCAGAATATATAATGAGATTCTACCATTCAAGGATAAAAAGACAACCCAATTAAAAAATGGACAAAAGACATGAATAGATATTTTTCCAAAGAGGATATACAAATGGCTAAAATGTACGTGAAAAGATGTTCAACATCGTTAGCTATTAGGATAATGCAAATCAAAACTTCAGTGGGATATCATTTCACACCTACCAGAATGACCATTATTAAAAAAAATAGAAAACTACAAGTGTTGGAGAGGATATAGAGAAATAGAACACTTATCCATTGTTGATGGGAATATAGAATGGTATAGCTACCACGGAAAACAGTTTGCTGGTTCCTCAGGAAACTAAATATAAAACTGCCTTATGGCCTACTACTAGGTATTACTCAGAAGAACTGAAGGTAAGGATGTAAACAGATTTTTGCACACCAATGTTCATAGCAGTATTATGTACAATTACCAAAAGATGGAAACAATCCAAGTGTCCAACAACTGATGAATGGATAAACGAATGTGGTATATATATATATATGATGAAATATTATTCAGTTGTGTGCTAGTTTGAAACTGTTGTGTACTCCAGAAAAGCCATATTCTTTAGTTCTAATTCAATATTGTTGCATGGGATCTTTTTTATTATTTCCGTTGAGATGTGACCCATCCAGTTGTGGGTAGTACCTTTTGATTAGGTGGTTTCCATGGAGATGTATCTCTACCCATTCAAGGTGGGTCATTTGCTGGAGTCCTTTAAGAGGTAACCATTCTCAGGAAAAGCTTCAGAGTAGACCCAAATGTTTGCCGATGCAGAAAGAAAATGCTCCCAGGGAATTGGTTGAAATGAGAAGCCAAAGGGCCAGCAGATATCAGCCATGTGCCTTCCCAGGGGACAGAGGTATTCCAGACACATCAGCCTTTCTTTTTTTTTAATTTAATTAAATTTTATTTTTTTAAACACCAAAAAACACAAAGCAAATGCAAACATTCCTATTTTGATCATTCCGTTCTACATATATAATCAGTAATTCACAATGTCATCACACAGTTGCATATTCATCATCATAATCATATCTTGGAACATTTGCATCTATTCAGAAAAAGAAATAAAACGAAAACAGAAAAAAAATTTATACATACCATACCCCTTACCCCTACCTTTCATTGATCACTTGCATTTCAAACTAAATTTATTTTAACATTTGTTCCCCCTATTACTCATTTTTATTCCATATGTTCTACTCATCTGTTGACAAGGTAGATAAAAGGAGCATCAGACACAAGGTTTTCACAATCACACAGTCACTTTGTGAAAGCTGTATCATTATACAATCATCAAGAAACATGGCTACTGGGACACAGCTCTACATTTTCAGGCAGTTCCCTCCAGCCTCTCCATTACATCTTGAATAACAAGGTGATATCTACTTAATGCATAAGAATAACCTCCAGGATAACCTCTCAACTCTGTTTGGAATCTCTCAGCCATTAACACTTTGTCTCATTTCACTCTTTTCCCTTTTGGTCAAGAAGGTTTTCTCAATCCCTTGATGCTGAGTCTCAGCTCATTCTAGGATTTCTGTCCCACAGTGCCAGGGAGGTCCGCACCCCTGGGAGTCATGTCCCACGTAGACAGGGGAGGGCAGTGAGTTTGCTTGTTGTGTTGGCTGGAGAGAGAGGCCACATCTGAGAAACAAAAGAGGTTCTCTTGGGGTTGACTCTTAGGCCTGATTTTAAGTAGGCTTGACCTATCCTTTGTGGGGTTAAGTTTCATATGAACAACCCCCAAGACTGGGGGCTCAGCCTGTAGCTTTGGTTGTCCACACTGCGTGTGAGAATATCAAGAATTCAACTTGAGGAAGTTGAATTTCTCCTCATTCTCACCATTCAAAAGGGGGCTTTGCAAATACTTTTCCACTCACTGATCAGATCACTCTGGGATTCATTGGGGCATCACTCTGGACAAACCAACAAAATCTCATGTCCTTTAAGTAGATATCACCTTGTTATTCAAGATGTAATGGAGAGGCTGGGGGGAACTGCCTGAAAATGTAGAGCTGTGTTCCAGTAGCCACGTTTCTTGAGGATGATTGAATAATGATATAGCTTTCCCAATGTGACTGTGTGATTGTGAAAACCTTGTGTCTGATGCTCCTTTTACCTACCTTGTCAACAGACGAGTGGAATATATGGAATAAAAATAAATAATAGGGGGAACAAATGTTAAAATAAATTTAATTTGAAATGCTAGTGGTAAATGAAAGCAAGGGGTAAGGGGTATGGCATGTATAATCTTTTTTTTTTCTGTTTTCGTTTTATTTCTTTTTCTGTTGTCTTTTTATTACTTTTTGTGAATTAATGAATATGCAACTATGTGATGATATTGTGAATTACTGATTATATATGTAGAATGGAATGATCATATGCTAATGTTTTTGTTTGTTGTTAATTTTTTAAATTAATAAATAAATTAATTAAAAAAAAGAAAAAATCTCATGTCCTACCCAAGGTTCCAAGTACTTATGGTGTTCAATCAAGCTATTTACCTAAGTTATATTAGGAAATGCACTAGTCAAAATATAAATTTTGTACCAAATAAACATTTTTTGCTTTAGTCTCACACATAAGTTGAAATTTTAAAATATTAATTACCATCTATTTTCAGCACCCTGCAGTAATGACATTCCTTTGTTCTTTCTCATGCAAGAACATTTAAAAAATTTGTACATTTAGTCACTATTATTATACACTCTAGGCATTCCTAGATTATACCATCTCAATCTTTATCGTCTATCTTTCTTTCTGATTTCATTTATGCCCCCAGCCCTCCTCTGTCTGTCATTCTCATATGCAGTTTCATTCAGTGTTTTAACATAATTGTATTACAGTTAGGTAATATTGTGCTGTCCATTTCTGAGTTTTTATATTCAGTCCTGTTGCACAATCTGTATCCCTTCAGCTCCAATTACCCAATATCTTACCCTATTTCTATCTCCTGATGGTCCCCGCTACCAACAAGATATTCCAAGTTTATTCACTAATGTCAGTTCATATCAGTGAGACCATACAATATTTGTCCTTTTGTTTTTGGCTAATCTCACTCAGCATAATGTCCTCAAGGTCCATCCATGTTGTTACATACTTCGTAACTTTATTCTGTTTTACAGCTGCATAATATTCCATTGTATGTATATACCGCAGTTTGTTTAGCCACTTGTCTGTTAATGGACATTTTGGCTGTTTCTATCTCTTTGCAATTGTAAATAATGTTGCTGTAAACATTGGTGTGCAAATGTCCATTTGTGTCCTTGCCCTTATGTCCTTTGAGTAGATACCTAGCAATGGTATTGCCAGGTCGTATGGCAATTCTATACTCAGCTTTCTGAGGAACCGCCAAACTGCCTTCCACAGCGGTTGCACCATTTGACATTCCCACCAACAGTGAATAAGTGTGCCTCTTTCTCCACATCCTCTCCAGAACTTGTCATTTTCTGTTTTATTGATAATGGCCATTCTGGTGGGTGTGAGATGATATCTCATTGTGGTTTTGATTTGCATTTCTCTAATGGCCAGGGAAATTGAACATCTCTTCATGTGCCTTTTGGCCATTTGTATTTCCTCTTCCACATCAGCCTTTCTTGAGTCAAGTTATCTTTCTCCTTAATTTGGACATTTTTATAGCCTTAGTACTGTAAACTTGCAACTTAATAAATTTCCTTTTTGAAAGCTGTTCCATTTCTTGGATGCCTTAGATTAAACATTTCTATAGACTTGTTTTAATTGAGAAATTTTTCTCGGTCTTACAACTGTAAACTTGCAACTTATTAAATTCCCCTTTTTAAAAGCCATTCTGTTTCTGCTATATTGCATTCCAGCAGCTAGCAAACTAGAACACCTTATCTAAATCATTAATAAAAATGTTAAGTACAGTAAAGCCTGGGACAGAGCCCTGCAGCATACCGCTGAAGGCCTGAGTCCAAGAAAACATTTTTGTACTTTCTCAGACCAAAGTCATTCAAGCACGATCTAACTGCATTATAATCTGGTCCACTAGGGATTCAATATTTTACATTCTTTGTATAGCATTCTCCATGATTACCAACCTACCATCCTTAATTGAGAAAGAAGTAAAGTTAGTGTGGCTTGACCTGACTTAGGTAAACTCAGTTTGACTCCAAGTGATCATTTCTTTTTCTTCTGTTTTCTCCTGAAAGTAAAGTTAAGTATGCCCGAATACAGTTTGTGGAATTGTCTTTCTTCCTTATTGAAAATCATGTTGTTCTGACCTTACAGTCTTTTGGTCCCTCTCTTCTTTCTTATGATTCCTCCACTGTGAATCAGTGTGATGATACACAGCAGGAAATGGCCTCGTCTGCAAGTTCAGGTCCAAGCTGGGTTGTAAGACAGGCTCAACTCCTCAGGGAATGATGGTAAGGGAAATGTACCAACAGATGCAAAGAGCAGGTTCAGCATGTGACAGTATCGGGGCAGGCAGTATGTGTGGCAGCTGTATCAATGATCATCATATAAGTACAAAACAAATATTTTTATTTACAACTTAATTATTTACTGAAGCGCTTCCTGACAAGTTCAGAAAGAAATTGGAAAGTAACTAAAGGCAAGAGAGGAAACTTTTTGTTCTAAAACACAGAGGTCTTTGATAGAGCGCATATTGACAACAGGCATATCAATAGATTGGGTGACATGTGTCCAACCAACTCAACCAACAGTGAGTAGGTTTATATCACAAATGATCACTTTACCAGGTTAAACAGAATCATTTTTACATGTTAATAGTTTCTACTTGAGCCATTAAGTAAGAAAATAATGTCAACAACTTAATCTATACATTTTATAATTGATAAATAAGTAAAAGACTTTTAGTGTGATGAATACAATCAGGTACATGTACCTTAGTTTGTTTTTTTTTTTTGTTTGTTTGTTTTATAAAACCAGGAATATTTATTTCACAGCAGGTTTCATCCATCCATCCATTTTTTTTTTTTTTTTTTTTGCACAGGCAGGCACCGGGAATCGAACCTGGGTCTCCAGCATGGCAGGCGAGAACTCTACCACTGAGCCACCATGGCCCACCTGTACCATAGTTTTTTGACTGGTACTCTAACACTTTTGTGGTGACTCTTAATTTAGTCTGTTTCACTTTATAGGAATATATAGCTATCAAACACAGATTAACGTCAAAACTAATTTTTAAATGACAGTGTGAGAAATATTTTTGGAAGTAATGAATCTCCAACTGGCAAAACTTGCCCGTGTCAAACTCTCAATTGATATTGATGATTAAAAACTTGATAGGAAAATAATTGTATTAATACCTTCCAAATTATTGGTTTAGTATTAATTTGTCTATATTAGCAAGCTTTCTTTCTAGCACCTGTAATCCTTTGGGCAGTATTAATAGCAGATGCATATGGAGAGAGATGAATGCAGAGAGGCACATTCAGTCTGATAAGATGTCATAGACATTTAGCAATAATTGTGTATCATTTATGAATAAAAAATATAAAAACATGGAGAAAAAAATCCAGCCCTTGGGTATCTAGATGTTTTTGCATTTGGTTAGGGTTTCAACTCATTTTTCTTAGTTTCTTAACGTATTTCTTATGTCAATGATGAAAGATATTGAAGTGTTGGCTTTCTAGCACCATGCTTTTCATTGAAATGCAAAGAAACACTGTTGATTGTCTTATAATGCTAGGTAGATGTATTCACTGGAATATAAATACCCTAAGTACAGGAACCTTCTGTTTTGTCTTTGGATCTCTAGTACCTGGGGCAAGAGGAAGTCAGTAAATGTTTGTATATGAACACATTGCTTTTTTAGATTGCTTATAAGAAGAACAGAAAGCTACAAAATAGGCCATAAAGATTTTTCACATTTTTTACATATCCCTTTTTATAGAGTTGTGGTTTTTATTGTCTCTGGAGAACAAAAATAATCTCAAGTTCCAGAAGCAGTACTTCATGACCTACCCAAGGAATGAAACGAAATGAAGAACTAGATTCCAGTTTTACCCATTTAACTTGCTCTTCAACTTTAGTAAGTGCGCTTAATATCCCGTCTATAAAATGAGCCAAGTCAGTTAAGTAAGTTTACTGAGAAATGTTGAGGATGTGTGCGTGAATGAATGTGAGTAACTGTACATTATAACTATGACATAAACGTTATGCATATTTAAGAAAAGCATAGTAAATATTATATATGCTTTTCTGTAAATATTTCATATGTATGTATTTAATTAGCAAATATTAAATAGCTAAACACTACTATTGAACTTGTGGTTTAGGATTTATATCTTATAGTTAATCTGGAAATTTGGTCTAGTTAGTCCTGTGTGTGTGTGTGTGTGTGTGTGTGTGTGTGTGTGTGTGAGGGTGTCTGTGGTTGTGTATTTTGTTTTTCCTTTCAAGTCAGAATTTCTCATTTGTCTCTGGTGGTCATAGATAACATTACTTCACAGAACCACTTTAGGAGGCAGTTTAGAATAATTGTTTAGATTTATAGGATTGTGAAGTTAGTTTTTTTTTTTTATAGAACATATGTAATAAACACTTTTCTTGTCAAGGTTCTTCTAACAATAGAGAAAAGTAAATATTGCTTATCCCAACCTCCCACCAAAGATCCGGAAGCATAAACATTTCACTTTTTTCAAGTCCCATTTTTAGCTTTCAAAATACATGGAATATTTTGGGAGTGATAGATCTGTTCATTATGTTGATTGTGGTATTAGTTTCATGGATGTATACATATGTCAAAACTCATCAAATTATATGCTTTAAAATATGCAGTTTATTGTATGTTAATTATACCTTAATAAACTGTAAAAAAATGCAAGCTTATGGAAGAATGTGTGAACTATAATTTATATACAAGGCAGATGAATTTCACAAACATGATATTGAGCAGATGAAGCCAGATTCCAAAGATCATATCCTATATGATTCAGTCTTAAGGGAGGGTAGTGACTAGAAAGGGACAGAAGGGAGTCTTCTGAAATGGTAGTGAATTTCTGTTTCTTAAACTGGGTACTGGTTACAGGGGTACATTTACTTCATGAAAATTATTTGAGCTGTGCATTTATGACCTGCACTCTTTTCTGTATGTATGCTATTCTTCGGCAAAATGTTTACCAAAAAAGAAAAAATTGAGGAATTTGTGTTTTTATGAGTGGAGAGTACGAAAATCACCCTAAAAAATTTCATGGAAATCTTGCATCCCACTCATAATATACTGGCTTGTTTTAGTGTAAAAATAATATTTTAAATTACTATTGAATTAAATGATGAGTAAAAGATTTAGACAGACATTTCACCAATTTGCTTAGAGATGGCAGATAAGCACATAAAAGAAATTCAATATCATTAGGAAAATGCTAATTTAAACCACCATGAGATATCACTACACACCTATCAAAACATCTAAAACAGAAAAATAATGATGATGTCAAATACTGGTGAGGATGCAGAGACACTGGAAATCTCATGTGCTGCTGGTGGGAATGTAAAGTTGGATAGCTAGTCTGGAAAACAGTTTCTGGTACAACTAAACCTACAGATGACCCAGCAGTCATATTCCTGGGCATTTATCCTAGAGAAATGAAAACATACACAGAACTCTGTACATGAATGTTCATAGCAGCTTTTTTTGTAATAGCCCAAAATTGGAAAGCACCCAAATGCTCTTCAGTGGGTGACTCGCTAAATAAACTATGATACAACCATATCATGGAATGCACTTAGCAAAAAAAAGGAACAAACTATTGATACATGAAACAAGTTGGATGGATCTCAATGGAAATATGGAGGAGTGAAAAAGCCAATCTCAAAGGGTTACATACTTTATGATTCCACTTATATAGCATTCTTAAAATGCAAAACAACAGAGATTGAGAACAGCTTAGTAGTTGCCAGGGTTTAGGGAAGAGGCAAAGGTCAATGTGGCGATAAGGGATAGCATGAGGGGAGCTGAGGTGATGGTTCAGCTCTTGATCTTGATTGTATTGTTGGGTACATGAAGCTACACATGATAAAATTTTATAGTGCTAAAACCACATATATACATAAATGAGTTTATATAAAACTGATGAAATCTGAATAAAGTCTGTGGATTGTAGCAATGTTCATTTCCTGGTTTTAATGTTGTACTAAAGTTATATAAGATTTATCTACAATAATATTATGATCTATAATTATTTTAAAACTAAAAGCTTCCTTTAGAGTCACAGTGGTATTTTAGTGTGTGAATATCTTTTGGATTTTATGCTCTTATCACTTTCATGTTTAATTTCAGTGGTCCCAAACCTAGATGACAGTTGATTAGTCCAGGGATGGGCATCTGTTCCAATCTGGGCCAATTAGAGCCTTTCTTTGGAAATTAGGCATTTGGACCAAGAAAGAGCCACCTTCGTCATGTGTCTGGACTATAATTTGCAAACAGCCTGTCCTGTTTTCTATCATGTAGTTAGGAAAGCAGAAGAACCTTGTCTACAGAGAGAAAATGGCATGAAGCAGATGTACAAAGGGAAGAAGACATAGGAGAGGGAGACTCCTTTTGACATTCACCTTCTGGCTCCTTATGTCCAGCTGAATTTCAGCCCTTGGGTTCTGTGCAACATCTCTGTATCTTTACAATTAACTCACCTTCTTGTCTAAGTAATAGCAGTAGAATTTCCATTACTTGCAATCATGAATCATAAATAATCTAGAAAGATTTAACCTACAACTTTCACATAAAACATGTTGTTTGTTTAATTTGAGAAACATTAGTCCACAGTAACAGAGATAAAGATTTATACTTCACCATAGAATTGCACAGATGTACTAGAGATCATTTAACTCAACCCTCTTTTTATAGGTAAAAAAACTGAAGCCATAGAAATTTAAGGGACTTAGCCAAAGTCATACAGCTAGCTGCTAGAGGAGCTGGAATCAGTGCCATGTCACCTCCCTCACTTCAGTATTACTGGTATGTCTTGGAGGAAAACACTAGGATCCTCCACTAAGGGCTTTGTTTATTTGTTAAGTATCACCTGCATAGCTGATGAATTAAAACTTTGTAAACAGGGACCTTCCTGAGAGATCAAATGAATAAAGGATAGGGAATAGGGATATAAACAGAGTATAATTATAGACATGTAAACCTAACTTTCATCATTATTAATCAGGGGATATTCTCTTGTCACTTATAACAGATACACATAATCTTTTGAGGGTAAAAGGAACCATAACTTCAGGACAGGTTACTCAAACATTTTAATTCAAATTGTGAGAACTGAAAAAAAAATTAAGACCATATTCAACAGGATGTCAATGCTGAGTTTGACGCAAACTTCCTGAGAGGTGAAGTTTTTCTCTGAAACTTCCTGCTTGGTCATAATGGGGAACAAGGCAAATGGAACACATTGGTTTCTCTCTCTCCCACTGGTCCTGTATTGTCTCTTAAAAATGCTGATTTGGGATTATTGTTTAAAAGCCAATACTTACCTGACAGGGGAGACACCATGATCACGAGGGTGGTTTTCCCAGGGCGAGGCTTATCCATTGCACTCCGGATGTGCTGACCCCTGCGATTTCCCCAAATGTGGGAAACTTGACTACATAATTTGTGGGAAAAAAAAAAAAAGCCAAAGTAGCCAAAGCTACTGTTCTCTGTACTTTGGGAGATAACTGTTAGATGGGATAGAATTATTATTCGGTTTTTAAATAGAGAAGTTCAGTCTGCTAAACACATGACTTTCTGGAAAGCACGGCACAGAATGGAAAAAGTGTAATTTGCAGCTTTCAGTTTTATGTTAACTTAATGGAAGTAGCAACTCCTATCACAGCTAGCCCACTGGCCACCTCAAGTTGTATCTGTCTACCTCTTGGTGAAAGTTTTCTGTCTGCCACTGTTGCATGTACCCCAATTCTTGGTTGGGCCTGTGGATGATAACATAGTCCTTTGTTACGTGTACATGTACCTGTCACTACTCTTGTTCTCCCCTAAGTAGCCAGGCTATCTTATCTCTTTGGTAATCCTCTAGGTAAAGAAACATATTAGTGTTTGATTTCCCTGGAAAAGAGATCCTAGCTCCAGCACCACTTCAGGCGCGTATTGCCAGTGACATAGGTCTTGATTTCCTGGAGGTGGGTCCTTTCAGAAACTGATACCCACTCATTCACATGAAATCTTAAAACTTTTGGGCTAGGATGAACGAAAAAATACCTCACTGTACAGTTATCAAAAAATAAATCACTGAAGGAAGGAAGGGAGGGAGGGAGAGAGGGAGGGAAGAAGAAAGGAAGGCAGACAAGAAGGCGGGCTGGTTGGTTGATTCTTCGGTTCCCTAGGATTCCTTTTTTTTTTTGCCTGAATACATAGGGGAGCAAACAGGACTAGAAAGCCTTCTTTGGCCTTTTCCTCAGGTATATTTCTTCTAGGACCAGCAGATAGAATCATCAGCCCTGCTACTTTCAACCTTTCAGTTAGTTTTCCATCCTCTCTCCTTTTTGGACCGTATCCTGCCTCCTCCTGGCCTACAAGATGAAATTTCATCAAGTTAGTCTGCAAAAAATTAAATCTTATCATACCTAAGGCTTTGATATTAATATTTGGCATAATACAATTTTTTACCAAAAAAATCCTCTATTGCTCACAGTTCTACTTTGTAACTCTGTCACAGAGCCTGACAGAAGGAGACATATATTCAATTTAGTTCAGCAAACACTCGTAAAATATTCGGATAAATCAGAAGTTCATAATCCTATAACCATGAAACTATGATAAATATCATACTTTGACAATTGATATAATAGATGTATAAACAAAAAGTAGTCACTCAGAAAGTATTGACAGGTGAGAATAATTCCAAGTGAGAAGAGTGGGATCCTAGCAAGGTAGAATTTCCTTTAAAAAAACAATTGTTCTTTTCTTTAATGACAAAAGGAATACCAGTTTTTTATTTTTAAAAGTTCAAAAAAAGTTGGAAAACACAGAAAAACAGAAAGAAAGGAAAAAACCTACCCCTGAGATAATAATCACTGTCAACATTTTGGAATATACTCTTAATATTTTCATCTCTCTATATTAATACATATATAGTTATTAAATTAAGACCTTATTCTATGTAACACTTTGTAACCTCATTTTTAACCTAACATTATATTGTGAATATTTACTCACATCCTGAAATGTTCTTCTATATGTGATTGTTAATTCCAGATGTAGACGTACTATATTTAATCAATTCCCAGTGACTGGAAATTTAGGACTTTTTCCCCCAGGTTTTCCACTGTTATAAATAACACTATAGTGAACTGTCATACATAAATCATTTTTCCAATCTCAGATCATTTTCTTAAGTACCTAGCTATTCAACTGTTCGGCCAAGGCATTTAAACAGTTTTAAGGCTTTCATGACATGTCCTCTCAGCAACTAAGAGGATCTCCTACTCTGATGGGTAGAAGTTTTCTAGAGGTGATAATATCTTTTACTTGAAAGCATATTTGTTTTGAAGATGCAGGAAGTTGTGCAACAGAGATTTTCTTCTTTGCATGCCTTACCAAAAAGGAGGCTCTGTGCTCTATCCACTCTGCCCTGCCAGTCTGGTGATGAGTGAGGAAGGGCAAGTTTGCCTGTGAGGTGGTGCCACACCCTTGTCATGTGAGGTGTAATGAGCAGATCAAAGAGCAAAAAAGCTGTGGGCAGTTCTTTTCATCTCCAGCATCCTTTCGCTGAATACCTTCCATACCATATAAGCGATCTACTACAGGTAGACAGGATTGGTGTTTCCCTCCCTATCTTCCCACTTTCATAAGTGATAACTGATTTCTTCATTTTCATTAAATATTCATAGACCAAGAGATCAGGTTACATGAAGATAGTTTCTTTTTATATCTCATTGTAACCTATATAATTTTTATTAAAGGAAAGAAAAAGAAAACCGCGTGGCATTAACTTTAAAAAAAAATTTTTTTTATTGTATAATATAACATATATACAGAGTATTCTAGTTTGCTAGCTGCGAGAATGCAATATACCAGAAACAGAATGGCTTTTAAAAAGGGGAATTTAATAAGTTGCTAGTTTACAGTTCTAAGGCCGAGAAAATGTCCCAGTTAAAACAAGTCTATAGAAATGTCTAATCAAAAGCATCCAGGGAAAGATACCTTGGTTCAAGAAGGCTGATGAAGTTCACGGTCTCTCTCTCAAGTGAGAAGGCACATGGTGAACACAGATACGGTTTCTCTCTCAGCTGGAAGGGCACATGGTGAGCACGGCGTCATCTGCTAGTTTTCTCCTGGCTACCTGTTTCATGAAGCTCCCTGGGAGGCATTTTCCTTCTTCATCTCCAAAGCGCTGGCTGATGGACTCTCTGCTTCTTGTGGCTATGTCATTTTTCTCTGCTCTCTCTGAATCTCTCATACTCCAAAATGGTTCCTCTTTCATAGGACCTCAGAAACTAATCAAGACCCACCCAAATGGGTGGAGACACGCCTCAACCTAATCCAGTTTAACAACCACTCTTGATTAAATCACATCTCCAGGGAGATGATCTAATTGCAGTTTCAAGCATACAATACTGAATAAGGATTAGAATAAACAGTTCCCTTTACAAAGTGGGATTAGGATTAAAACATGGCTTTTCTAGTGTCCATGTGTCATTTCAAACCAGCACACAGAGTAAGGAAAGAAAAAAGCAATAGTTTTCAAAGCACTCTTCAATAAGTAATTACAGGACAGATCCCAGAGTTTGTCTTGGGCTACCATTCCATCCTCTCAAATTTTTTCTTCTAGCTGCTCCAGAATATAGGAGGCTAGAAAGGAATAAATATTTCTTTTGTCACAATCGACTTTTTTTTCGTTTTTTTGTGAAAAATATCATATATACAAAAAAGCAATAAATTTCAAAGCATAGCACAACAATTAGTTGTAGAACAGATTTCAGAGTTCAACATGGGTTACAATTCCACAATTTTAGGTTTTTACTACTAGCTGCTCTAAAATACTGGAGACTAAAAGAGAAATCAATGTAATGATTCAGCAATCATATTTGTTTCTTAAACCCTACCTTCTCTGCATACTCCACCATCACCTCTGGTCTTTCTCTCACTCTTTAGGGGTATTTGGGCTATGGCCATTCTAACTTTTTCATGTTGGAAGGAGCTGTCAAGAATATGGGGTAGGGAGTGGAACTAGCTGATGTTCTGGAGAAGTGGGTCCCTCAAGGTTTCAGGACTTATCTGGTCCAGGGATGACTCATCTGGAGGTTGTAGGTTTCTAGAAAGTTACCCTATTGCATGGAACCTTTGTAGAATCTTATATGTTGCCCTAGGTGTTCTTTAGGATTGGCTAGAATGGTTTTGGTTGGGTTTTGGCAAGTTATGATAGGTTGCAGTGTCTAACTGAAGCTTGTATAAGAGTGACCTCCAGAGTAGCCTTTTGATTCTATTTTAGTCTCCCAGCCACTGATACTTTATTAGTTTTCCTTTTTTCCCCCTTTTGGTCAAGATGGAATTGTGATCCCATGGTGCTAGGACCAGGCTCATCCCTGGGAGTCAATCTCCCGCACTGCCAGGGAGACTTTCAGCCCTGGATTTCATGTCCCACGTAGGGGGGAGTGTGGCATTAACTTTGACTTGAGTAAATGTATGTTGAGAGCTAATCCTTTCCTGTTTTGATGAGAATGAAGCTAAGAGTATAGGTCTTGGTTTTTAGTGCAGTGTAACTTACCATTGAGAAATTTCAAAGCTGCTATTTAAGATGTTGATTATATATATTGATACATATGGATGTCACACATGTACAGTTTAACCTGTTAAAAAAGGAACATGAGTATATTGCCACTTTATTACAAACCTATATTAGGAGATATCTAGTAATATATAGTTATACAGCAATTCTTTGACAACCATAAATCATAAGCTACTGAAAAATATTATGTAAGAAAATTTCAATCGGTATTTTATTTTACTTGTCCAGAATTTTATTCTCCTCCCCAGGTAGAACATGTACTCCAAAAAGATTATAAGCTTGACCATCTTGTTCACTGCTGCATTCCATCCCAAACAATTCCAGATATGTAGTAAAAGGCCTATAAATATTTTCTGAATGAATGAAAAAATATAGAAGTATTACTATAGATAAAAAAGTAAATGGCATTAAACACTGACTTATATATATTTGATCAGCTGTCAAACTGATATCAAGTAGAAAGATCTTACAAATATCTGCATTGCTATAGTAATGACATATGTTACTAAATATTTTCCTTTTCAGGAAAACGTGAAGATAAAATATTTTTACAATTAACATAATTCATTTTAGATATGCTTAATATTTAGAATTTAAGAACTTTGCTATCTGAATTTGTAGATTTTTACCTTGCCTTAATTTTAAATTGATTTATGAAACTTACTGTGCAAACACAAGTTTTACAATGATTATATGGATACTTTATTTAAATATGCCTATGGCTATGCTAACTAAGATATCCATTTTTGGTGGTTCTAAGTGCATTGTTTGTTTTCTTTAAAAAAAATTTGGAGAAAAAACAATAACAAAATAGTAAATGGCATTGAGTTCATAAGAAAACACAGTAAACGAAAGTTCTAGAAGGCATCTAGCTCTTTAAAACAAATCAGATTTGCCAACAGAGTTGCAAGTTTAATCTACCCCAAACCTTAAAGTGGTAATGTATATTACTAGTTCACTGACTGATGTAACGAGATATTAATAGTAATAGTTATCGCTCAGAATGGAGCAGTAAGGCAGACTGGGGTCCATAATAACAATGTCAAAGGTAGTCACTTGGGTTCTGAATAACATTTGAGAAAGGATCATGCATCAAGCCATGTAGGCAGGTATTTAACCCATAGAGGAGGGAAAAAGAGGCAACTGGAAGCCATGATTCTCTTTTTGTGATTTTTGTGGGCTTCTCTTTAATGTGTGTTTTTGTTTATTCACCCTTTAACATCTAAAACTAAAGGATTAATTAGCTAGACGAACTGAGTAACTAGTCGTTGGTGATTTACACACTTATATATACTCTTTAAAAATGGAAATGTTCAGGGCAGGTCACGGTGGCTCAGCAGGCAGAGGAGACCTGGGTTCGATTCCTGGTGCCTGCCCATGCAGAAAAAAAAAGGAAATTTTCACCAAAGTCTTCAATATCAGAACATTGTTTGATTATTTAATATCTTTTATTATATAATATATGATATATACCAAAGAGTATATAAAATATACCTGTAGATTTTAAAGAATAGTAACTAAGCACCTATGTGATCAACAGCTTAAGAATAATTTCTTAAATTAACTTTTATGAGAATTTCAGATTTTGTCTCCAATTGAGCATCCACAAATAGTGACTGTTTAAATAGGCAGGTATATTCAAATTCTCAGGCTTGATAATTTGCACTAAAGAGTACTTCTTTCTGCAATTGATCATAAATTACTATAGAGTTAGGAGTATATTATTTTTTTCAAATATAGAAAAATACCTGTGACTTGGAAGAATAAAACCTTGTGATTTTGAAACGGTAAAATATGACTGGAAACTACAGTTCTATTAGATTAATTTTTAAACTCAGGAACAGAACATGATACATTCACTTGAAAAATACCTAAGATTTTACTGGGCAATAAATACCTTGACTGAGTAAAGAAGTCTCAGATAGATATTAATTTCTTCTTTAATTCTCTGAAATTTGAGTTGGGTATAAGGTAGCATTTCTGGAAAAGTATCTGTATTAGTTATCTATTGCCGTGTAACAAATTATCCCCAACCCTAGTGGCTTACAGGAATAATAGTATATTTCACAGTTTCTATGAGTAAAGAATATGGACATGGCTCAGTTGGGTCCTCTGGTTCGGCAGGAGATACTGTCTCTAAATTCCAAGGCTGATTGCTATATGAATATCCTTGAAAAGATAGGAACAAAAACCGTCAGTGCTCCATTCACAAGACAAGCAGAAACAACTGAGGTCCAGGAAAAAATTGTTTTCCAACATTTACCTCTGGGAATCTTCATTTCTCCGTTCGTTCATTTTTTTTCTTTCATTTTTTTCCAAGAATATTTTGAGCACCTAGCTAGGTTGTAGACACATAAAATGTACCTTATATATTTTTGTATATGACTTCTTTTTTTTAAAATTAATTAATAATTAATTTTTTAATACAAAAAAACAAACGCAAACATTCCTATTTTGATCATTGCGTTCTACTATATATGTATGTACTATATGTATATATATGTACTATATATATACTGATTATATATATCAGTAATTCACAATATCATCACATAGTTGCATATTCATCATCGTGATCATTTCTTAGAACATTTGCATCAATTCAGAAAAAGAAATAAAAAGACAACAGAAAAAGAAATAAAATGAAAACAGAAAAAAAATATATATATACATACCATACCCCTTACCCCTACCTTCATTGATCACTAGCATTTCAAACTAAATTTATTTTAAATTTGTTCCCCCTGTTATTTATTTTTATTCCATATGTTCTACTCGTCTGTTGACAAGGTAGATAAAAGGAGCATCAGACACAAGGTTTTCACAAACACACAGTATGATTTCTTTTTTAAACAGTGTGCTTGTATTACTTTTATAAACAGTCCAAATGTTAACATTGCTTATTGTAGAATGGTCTGATTATGAATTATTCTTATATTTTCATCATTACACTTCTCTGTGTTTCCATATTTTCTTCAATTAGCATGCATGCCATTTACAATGCTTAAATATATTTAAACAGAGAGAAATACACATTTCAAGTCCAGGAAGTATTGTCTTTTCTGAAGAGCATGGACTACAGCAGGCGGCCCTTGTATAGGCCTGTCTGGTCCATGCCTCGTACGTTTCAGCATATGAGGGTTTAATCCTCTCAGCTCAGGTCATATACTAATTTTTCCCTAAAAGAGATTTTCATATTGAAAAGTTCTGTCCAGTCCATCACCAATATTCTAATATCACCTTGCTCTTTGTATTTATAGGCAATTATCAGAGTGCGATATTGTTATAATAGACAATTTGTAATCAGATAACTAATTTTTCAACTGATATTTTAAAAATGCAATCATATGAGTATATTAGAAATAGCATTATTACTAATAAGCTACTACTTTGTGTATTTGGGTTTTGTGTATTTGGGTTTTGCTCATAAATATCATCTCACTACTGCTTAGAAGTTGATACAGAGCAAGTGTGGTCATATTTCAGTGGTGAAGAAAGTTGATACCAAAATATAAAATGGCTTTTGTATTGAGTCAACACAGAGGGGAAGTGAAGAAATGTGTCTGAAGAGTGCTTTCATCCAATCTGCTGCTTTAACCTCTAGCAGACCAAAGAAAGGGTGAGTTTGCAGCTTTGTTCAGCTTAAAAACCTGTTCAAATTCAACAGAGTTGAGGGTATAAGCTAAGGAAAGTAGGACTGTTCTCAACCATGGTTGAAGCAGGCAGAAATGTTAAGCTTATAGCTATTGCTCTTAAGTAATTTACATCTTCAAGAAGCTAGAAAAGTCCTCTGAGATTTTAATAAGGAAAAATATGGATTTCAAACAATTCAGTCCATATGGCAAAGTTAAAGAAGATAAAAAACATTTCTCTTCAGAAACTTTTGCTGAAAGCACAATCTAGTTTACGCTTTCTATAAACAAACCTTGGGAGTCAGTCACGTCTGTGAACACTGGACAAGTTAGTACATAAAACCTCAAATCTTTGCAGACTAGCACATCTCATCTGTACAATAGGAAAGAGAGTGGAGCATTCTGACCATCTGAAATCACTGCTTTTTAGCAGTCATAGTAGTTGTAGATGTTTCAGACAATAACTTGAAATATGCAAGAGTTAAGTGAACTGTTAATTAAAACACCTATATTTGATTACTCCAGATATACCACATCAGGGTAAAGTAGCTACTCTCAAGAGCTGCTTTAGATTACAGGATTAAGTTAAATTATAATTGTTGAGATTTCTATACACGTTTTTAAATTAATAGGGTTAAAATATCTGGGAAACATTATTATGCTGTATTAGGAAACCACATCCACCCTCTTGGTAGTCAATCCCGCTTAGCCTCAAAAAAGGAGCAGAAGATGTTTTGTTCTTAGACAATATGTGGAGGATGATAACACATCCCCAGCCTGTTGGCACCCTTACATAGTAACATTTTTGTTGTGCCTTTCTTTTGATCAGAGGCAACCCTCTGGGCATATTTCATCCATTTCACAGGGGGACTAAGACAGCTCTTAGGTGATCAGGATCCAAGAAGCTTACCAGAGAGGTTACTGCATTACAATTCCTTTTCAATTGCACCTAACTTGATATGAAAATCATGTGTTTGAAAATGTTCCATGCTCCTTGTCAGCCCAAAGGTGATTATTTCTCTGTTTGGAAAATGTGAGCTAACGCAACTGAAGTGATTTTTAATTTCAATACTCCCAGGGGAAAATATATTTCTTATTTCACTTTGAAAGTTTTCTTTTAAAAATAATTTAGTCTAAGTTGCCTTCTCTGTTCTGTCATTCTGCAACTTGTACTGGAAAGTGATACTACTTATTTTGGGCTTCATTAGACTAACAACTAGCCACTTGAAAATTGTTTTATGCTCAATTTCTCCCATACTGATGAATAAATTTCTCATATTATAGAAAATTACAGTGAAAGGATGGGTTTTCAAAATGTTGTCAGTCTTAGAATCTAAGTGATTAAAAATTTTTTTCACGTTTTCTAAAAACCTTTGAGGTATTACCTAAGTTGCTTAATTATTAATAATTATTAATTATTATTTGCCAACCACATCTTGGCAAAGTTTCATGTGCTCTCATTTCTCAGATTCTTCCTTTTCAGGCTTTTTTTTTCATTCCCACTTTTTTTTTGTTTTAGCTTCCTCCACCTTGCAAAATGATTTTTAAAAAATTAAATGGGCTCATGCAACATTTGGGTTGTCCATTTACTAGGGAATTAAAATTTATTGTATGACTTCTGCTATTAGGATGGTATAATCAGGAATAGAATTAATCTCCTGCCTAAAACAATAAAAAAACTGGACAAAATTTATGAAGCAATAGTTTCCAGATAT
The DNA here is from genome assembly GCA_004026745.1 of Myrmecophaga tridactyla. Taxonomy (NCBI): domain Eukaryota; kingdom Metazoa; phylum Chordata; class Mammalia; order Pilosa; family Myrmecophagidae; genus Myrmecophaga; species Myrmecophaga tridactyla. The sequence goes on along the minus strand of PVIY010030949.1, from coordinate 10,302 downwards.
CATATAGCAGGTAGTGCAGGACAGTGATTCCCAGAGAAGGACCTAAAAAGGGTGTATTTTACTTTACTAATGCTGCCAGAAAGCAATATACCAGAAATGGAACAGCTTTTAAAAAGGGAATTTAAAAAGTTACAAGTTTACAGTTCTATGGCTGTGAAAATGTCCAAATTAAGGCACCAACAAGAAATTACCTTCACTCAAGGAAGGCTAATTCTGTCCAGAATACCTCTGTCAGCTGGGAAGGCACATGGTGACATTTACTAGATCTTTCTCCCAACTTCTCATTTCATAAGGTTTCCCGAGGAGGATTTTTCCTTCTGCATCTCCAAAGGTCTGTGTTTGGGCACTGCCTGTGTCCAGGCATCTGCCCTCTCTGTCGGCCTCCAAACATCTCCAAACATCTGTGTCTCTGTCAGCTCTGAAGCAATTGTTCTCCAAGTTTCTGCATCTGAGATTTCTTCTAAATGTTTCCTGTTTTAAAGGACTCCAGTAAACTAATCAAGACACACCTTGAATAGGGAGAGTCACATCTCCCTCCATCTAACCAAAAGGCCACACCCACAATTGGGCATGCCACATTATGCAGGATATAATCTAATCAAAAGTGTTTCCACCCTACAATACTGAATCAGGATTAAAGGACATGGCTTTTCTGGGGTACACACACTTTCAAAGTAGCACAAGGTGAGTCCCTGTGATTGCCCTGGCTGCAGGAGATTTTCCAGGCAGCAGCACGGTGGAAAGGAACTCAAACAGAACTTGGCTATTTTTCTAAATGAGGCAATGGTTTGAAAACCTGGAAGGCGAAGGGAACAGAATTTGTAGGGTGAAAACCAAGGAGAGAACTGCACAAAAGAAGAGATAGAGAGGACTCCCCTTGAGTCTTCAGCTGAGTACTGATCAGTACACATACATGAGAAAACTATCCAAACTCGAGAAAGAAAGAGCCATTGAAAAAGAGCAAACCAAATAAAACTTGGAGTCACACAGGGCAAGGAATAGTGTGTGTTCCATCCAGACACAGTAGAAAGACGTCCTAAGACGTAGGGCATTGATTAGAGTACTCAGAAATAACTCAGTATTTGGGCCAAACAATCTCTAGGAGGCTGCTCTGGATCCTCCTAACAAATCTTCAAAGTAAGCCTTGAAAAGATTAAACTGCTTCCAAGTAATATAAATACATCTCAGAAGAAAGCCCAAAACTATTTAAAATGATACAAAAATTTCAGCACAAAACATATAGCTAACATACTTAAGAGGCAAAAGACAAAGCTTTTCCCCCAAGATTGGAGACAGACAAGGATGTTTGTTTGTTTCCTCCACTGAATATACTGGAATTGGCATAATTTAGAATACAATTCTTTGCTTTCTGAAAATCAAGCATATACTTGTTAAACTAAGAACAGGTAGTTGTCACACTTTATGTTTTAACAATATAAACAATGTTTGCTGTGCTAAATACCCAAATGTTAAAAGGATAATGCCGGAGACATTGTTTACAACCTCAGGCACTTTCTTTTTCTATCTCATTAACCATATGTTATACAATTCACCCATTTAAAGTGTACAATACAGTGTTTTTTTGTAAGCTCACAGAGGTGTGCAAATGTCACCATAATCTAATTTTAGAAAATTTTTATCACCCCCCCAAAAAAGAAAATCTGTTAGCAGCAACAATGTATTTTATGTACATGCCTATTCTGAACATTTCATGTAAATGGAGTTATATAACATGATCTTTTGTGACTGGTTTCTTTCATTTAGCATAAAAAAATTTTTCGAGATTCATCCATGTCGTAACGTATATCAGTATGTCATTTCTTTTTATTCTGAATAATGTTACATTTTATGGATATACCACATTTTGTTTATCTATACTTCAGTTGATGAAGATTTGCTCCCCAACCTCCCCGCCCCACGTTTTGGCTATTATGAGTAATGTGCTATGAACATTCATGCACAACTTTTTGTGTGGATGTATGATTTCATTTCTCTTAAGCGTGTACCTAGGACTGGAATTGTGGTAACTCTATGTTTAACATTTTGAAGAACTGCCAAGCCATTTTCCAAAACACTGGCCCCATTTTACATTATTGTTAGCAATGTATGAAAGTTCTAATCTGTCAACATCAACTTAAAAGATTTTTCAAGTTTCATTTTTATTTTGTAAGTTATGAGTCCCATGCTGCCAGAGTATAGATTTGGTTTAAGGAAGTTGCTTTTTTTCAAGCTCTAAATATAATTTTCCTTTCTCTAAGAGAATGTAGTTAGGCTAGCTGATTTTAAGCTATCTTCTGACTCTAAAGTCTTTGTACCTCTGAATTCTTCAACTTCAGACAGAAAGAAAGAATGGCTTTTATGTGCACCTTGCAGTTTGACCTAAATAATAATGCTACTTGGCAAGAAAATAAACAAAGATGGAGTCCAAAAACAGTGTCACTGAGTCATAATTTAGGCAAATCATTTACAGTCCCTGTTAGTTGCCCTTTCCTACCTGTAAACAAAAAAGTTGGCATGTTTTCTGTTTCTTCAGTTGCTTTTGAAAAGTTCAAGTATTAGTTTACAATGGATGGACAATTTAGTCAAAGAAAATGAGAGGAAAGAAACTGAAACCTTTCTATATAGGTAGATAAATCCCTGATAAATCCCAGATTGATGCCCCAGTAAATTCCAGAGTGATTTGAACAGTGAATAAAAAAGTATTTGCAAAGTCCCCTTGGGGGAATGGCAAGAAAGGGGGAAAATTCAACTTCCCCATTTGGAGAACTCCTGATATTCTCACAAGCAGTGGGGACAACCAAATCAATAGGCTGAGCCTTCAGTCTTGGGGTTTGTTTCTATGAAACTTATCCCTGCAAAGGATAGGCTAAGCCTACTTAAAATTAGGCCTTAGAGTCACCCCCAGAGAACCTCTTTTGTTGTTCAGATATGGCCTAGCTCTCAGCCAACACGGCAAGCAAACTCATCGCCCTCCCCCTGTCTATGTGGGACATGACTCCAGGGGTGTAACCCTCCCTGGCAATGTGGGACAGAAATCCTAGAATGAGCTGGGACTCAGTATCAAAGGATTGAGAAAGCCTTCTCGACCAAAAGGGGGAAGAGAGAAATGAGACAAAATAAAATGTCAGTGGCTAAGAGATTTCAAACAGAGTTGAGAGGTTATCCTGGAGATTATTCTTATGCGTTATATAGATATCCCCTTTTTAGTTTAAGGTGTATTACAGAGGCTAGAGGGAAGTGCCTGAAACTGTAGAGCTGTGTTCCAGTAGCCATGTTTCTTAAAGATGATTGTATAATGATATGGCTTTTGCAATGTGACTGTGTGATTGTGAAAATCTTGTGTCTGATGTTCCTTTTATCTATGGTATGGACAGATGAGTAAAACATATGGATTAAAACTAAATAAATAATAGGGGGAACAAATGTTAAAATTACTATACATATATATATATTGGGGAAAAAAGAAACGGAAAACTTACTATATAGTTAACTTTCAAAGTAAAAACAGAATCACATTAATAACTCCTACCTAGGATACTAAATTAATAGTATTAATGCCAATTATAATAGTAGAGCTATGTTGTACCTCTCTTTTCTTCCAAAGCCATAAACTTTGAACTATTACCTAGTTGTCACTTTTTCTTTTGCCTCAAGCACCCAACAGATTTATAAAGCCTAGCTGTAGCCCAGAAGTTTGACAATTATCCAAGCAACTCTCACACTGATGAGCAATCCAAAGACAAAATGAGGATTTTCTTTATTAGAATCTGTTTATTTTGTAGTTAATAAGCCATGAAATTTAAAATACAGAGGCAGCATAACAAAAGAGCATAAGATAGAAATGGGCTTGAATCCTGGCTCTGCTATTTACTAGAAATTTTGCAACATTCCTCACCTCCACTAAAACTGTTTCTTCTTGTATGAATTGAGATTAATAGCTCCTATTTCCCTGCATTGTTATTAAGATCAAAAGCTAATGTGTTAAATGTTAAAATAAATTGAGTAGATTGAAAAAAAAAAGCTAATGTGTCTAGTACAAAAGTTTATCAATAAATGTTAGGTGTTTTTCCCCCTGAAATTCTTCCTTGAGGGCTCAGGATTTAAATATATGTCACCTTCCTGGCCTGGGAGTCTGTCTCTGATTTAGGCCAGTATGGAAGCATTTTAACAGAGTTTGCTTATGAACTGATTCCACGGTCTGTCATCTTTTTCTGTATTTAGATTCAGTGGAGATTTTTCATACTTTGTTTTTCTTTTAGTCTCCAAGATTACATTTTAATTAATACATATTCAGTTTATTCGTAGGAAGTTATGTAGGACATATTTTTCAACTTCTCATCTCCAGCAAAGAAAATAGAAATTTGAGAAGGCTGAGAAGTTCTAGGGAACTGAACCAGGTGAAGCTGGCAAAGAGCAACACAACTTTGAATGCTCTTGGAAATGAGTATGAACTTTTCAGAAAAAGAGACTAAAAACCATTCTAGTTTGTTTCTATATGGTTTTCCATGTCTGTATTTCCAAGTGTATATCTGCCATCCAGTTAATGCATATAATACTCCTATGAAACTTATGGTTAGCAAACATTAGTTAACTTATCATTTTATGGGTGCAGAAATTGTGGCCTAAAGTGGCTGAGTTATTTAAGACATTTGGACAAGTCTAGGGAAGTTAGTAGCAACCCAAGTTCCAAGGCCTGTTTAACTAATAGAGTATCCAGGGAATGGATTCCTCTAAAGTAGAAAATGTTATTACATCAACATGTCCCCAGTGAAATCCTTAAACTCTCTTTTCAGCCAGATTTTTGTTTATATATTTGAAAAAGGTTTGGAACTTTATTTTATTCGCCACCCAAATCCTTCTCTTCAATGCTAATATCCCTGCTTACCTTGTGTGTGTGCATGTTTCACCCTTGAAAGATTCCTGTTCATGCTATTGTCTTAATTTTTGCATTTCTCTGGCAATGTACTTAATATTTATCTATTTTTAATGTTACTATTATAAGACTCCATTCAGTAGATTTCTTGCTATCATCTTTTTTTTTGGGGGGTAGGGGTGGGGGTGGTGCATAGGCTGGGAATTGAACCCAGGTTTACCACTGCACCCTTTGCAATTACCTTTTTTTTTTTTAACTGTGAAATATAACATATTTAAAAAAAAAAGATTTCCAAGCACATTTTAACAAGTAGTTATAGAACAGATTTTAAAGTTTGGTTTGGCTTACGGTCCACAATTTTTCATTTTTTCTTCTAGCCTGCTCCAAAGACACTGGAGACCAACAGAGATATCAATATAATGATTCAGTACTCATACTCATTTGTTAAATCCTATCTTTTCCATTATACTACTCTTTAAATTACATAAACACATGAAAGCAATAAATTTCACAGTACATTGCAACAATTAGTTGTAGAACAGATTTTAGAGTTTGGTGTGGGGTACAATTCCACTATTTTAGGTTTTTACTTCTAGCTGCTCTAAAGTACTGAAGGCTAAAAGAAATATCAATATAATGATTCAGCAATCATACTCATTTGTTAAACCCAAACTTCTCTGTACAACTCCACCATCACCTTTGATCTTTCTCCCACTCTTTAGAGGTATTTGGACCATACCCATTCTAGCTTCTTCATGTCGGAAGGGACTGTCAATAATATGGGCTAAGAAGATGGAACTGGTTGATGTTCTGAAAGGGCTGGGCCCTCTGCATTTCAGGACTTATCTGGTTGCTATTATCTTTTGACAATGTATTTGCTTTAATGACTTGCTGATTTTCTCACATCTTTTCATTAGTGTAATTTTAAAAAACTCTTTCCTCGTCTGAATTTATTTATGTACTCCACAAGAAAGTGATGAGCCTTCATAAGTATCTCCTGAGTCTTTCCCTTTCCCCCAATCTTCAGTGTCACTGCCTTAGTTCATTACTACTGGGTTCACTGGATCACCACAGAAGCTTCCTGACTTATCCCCCTCCCTCTGGTTTTTATTCTTTAAATCATCTTAAATTATGTCTTTAGAATTATGTTTATATAATTTTGCTCTGACCTTATCAAAATCTTTCAATAGCTTGCCCTGACTCTCAGGATAAAATGCTTGGCATGCCATGACTTTCTTTATTCAGTATTCATCCATTTTACCAACATCATAGTCCTACCCTGAACTCGAGTCATACTAAAATGCTTCCTACCCACCATGCCTCTCCCAGAAACTCATTTCCCCACCTTGTATCATAATTAGACTCATGTGTCCTCCTCCCCCTATTTGGACCATGAGTTCCTGCAGGGTGAAGCCAAGTGTTCCATCTTTGTACCTTCCAAGCATGGCAGAGTCTGTATAAACAGTAGGAGCATAATAAATGTTTGTATAATTAATAGTTGAATGGCTTTGGCATTCACCATCAACAGAAAATATCTTATAATGTTTACTGATGAAGTTTCATGGAATTTTGTGATATTAAGCTGTGATATCCCCAAATGGGATATGGTTGGGACCTTAAAGACATATGTATTAATAAAGGGATTTGAGGGTTGAATGAGGGAAAGAGATGACAAAACTTAGAGAAGCCCAGTGAATTTTAGTAATTTTAAAGGAACACTGGCAGAAAAATGTTAGAGAATCATTGTTCTGAGCAAACGATCATCTTTTCTTTTTCTTTTTAAGTGTATATAAAAATTTTCTATCTAAGTCTGTAACAGGCTAGGCTTTTTCTCCCCCAGAGTAAAATGATGCAATGTTTTGGCTAAAAGATATAGAAGATGCGGTCTTATCTACAAGATAAAATATTTTGAGCACTCTTCCAAAGGGTTCAGGAGGTAATCATCTACTACTTATAGCAAACTCAGATCCCAAGTTATTTATTATCTTCACAAAATGATGCTATACTTAATACTCAAATAGAAGAAGCAACATTTTCTGCTACCCAAATCTTATTGCAAATTTTGTATTTTATGCATTATTTTTCTTTAAACCCACTTCTCTATAAATAAAAAATCATCTACGTTAACCTATAGGTATTTAAGTATGTGACCCTCTCCCCACCACACGCAAAAAAATCTAGTGGGGAGATAAAACTAGATAAAACTCTTAAAAGGCAATAGGGAAATATCTTCCAGGATAACCAGAAATATCTTAGGCAGTTGATTCTCAGACTTTACATGGAAAGCATGAGCAACAAAAGAAAAAGTAGATAAATAGGATTTCATTAAAATTAAGAACTTTTGTACATCAAAGGACATTATCATAAACGTGAAAAGACCACTTACAGGATGGGATAAAATATTTGGAAACCATATACATAATAAGTTTTTAAAATCCAGAATATATAAAGAACTTGTACAACTCAACAACAAAAAGACAACCTGATTAGAAAATAGGCAAACTACTTGAACAGACATTTCTCCAGAGAAGATATACAAATGGCAAATAAGCATGTGAAAAAGATGCTCAACATCATTAGCCATTGGGGAAATGCAAATCGAAACCATAATGAGATACCACCTTAAACCCTCTAGAATGGTTATTAGATATTGGAAAATAAATACTGGCGAGGATGTGGAGAAATAGAAACCTTAGAACATTACTGGTGGGAATGTAGAATGGTGCAGCCACTATGGAAAATAGTTTGGTGGTTCATGAAAAAGCTAAATAGAAAAGTACCATATAACCCGGCAATCCCACCTCTAGTTATATACCAAAAAGAATTGAAAATAGGGGCTCAGATATTTTGTACAACCAATGTTCATAGCAGCATTACTCACAATAGCCAAAAGGTTTGGAGGCAACCCATATTATCCATCAGCAAATGAATGGATAAACAAAATGTGGTATATACATACAATGGAATATTACTCAGCCTTAATAAAGCAATGAAGTTCTGATACACGCTACTACATGGATGAAATTTGAAGACATCATGCTGAATGAAATAGGTCAGACACAAAGGGATAGATAATGCATGAGTCCACTTACATGAAATAACTAGAATATGCAAATTGTTAGGGACAAAAAAAAAATAGAGTGCAGGTTACCAGAGGCAGGGTGGTGGGCAGGAGAAATGGGCAGTTAATACATGATGGGTACAAGGTTTCTGTTTGGGATGATGGGAAAGTTGTGGTAATGTGTGGTTGTGAGGAGAGTGCAACAGTGTGAATGTGATTAATCTCCCTGAATGGTATGCTTGCGAACAGTTGAGTTGGAAAACTTTATGCTTTATATGTTTCTATAATTAAAGAAAAAAAATGAGTGACTGAAAAAACAAGGGCAATTTAATGCAATACATGATCCTGGACTGGATCAACTAATGGAGGAGAAAAGAACCAAAAGAACATAATTGGGACATATGAAACAAAATTGGAATATAGACTATAAGCTTTATATCAATGTTAAATTTCTTGAACTTGGTAACTGTACTTAAAGTGTTTACATAAGTGAATATCCGCATCCTTGGGAAATGTACATGGAAGATTAAGTATTTAAGGAGTGTGATGGATATAATCTACTCTTAACAATTTAGAAAATAAACAGACAGACAGACAGATAGATGGATGGACGGATAGATAGAACAATATTGCCCATATAGCAAAATGTTAAAAGCTGGTAGAGATGGGTATCCAGGAGAGGGTTATGTTGGCATGCTCTATCTGGGCTTTGTGTCCTTTTTGTAACTGTCCTGTAAGTTTAAAAATTTAAAAAAAGGATGCAGATAAAAAATCTTATTGCAGTATTTCTGTTTAAAGGGTGCTGATTGATTAAGTATGTCAAGATACAAGTATCTTGAGACATGTTGCAAAGGATATTCTTTGCAACATGTGTCAAGTAGCAGAAAGCTGGGAAAAAACTAAATTTCTATCAATAGGAGACTAAATTATGATACATCCATGCAATGGAATACCAAATAGGCATTAAAAAGGATGAAGAAGATCATCCTTTTTTTGTAGTGTGTTGTTACAGAAAGAACACTCTGCTGTTCAGTGCTATTAATTCTAGACAAAATAATCTGGCAAAGAAAAAAGAAATAGAGGGAGATACACTGAAATAGTAATTGGTAAGACTATAATTAGGATGAAGAAAAAGTTAGTGATATGAAAAAATATCTTTCTCTACTTCCCACAATGTGGGTACAAAATGGAAAACAAGTTTTAAAATTAAATGGCTACTTATTTATGATCAGTAAAATATTATTTTATTTAATTAAAAAATACCCCTAAAGAGTGGGAGAAAGATCAAAGGTGATAGTGGAGTTATACAGAGAAGGTAGGGTTTAACAAATGAGTATGAGTGCTGAATCATTATTTTGATATTTCTTTTAGTCTCCAGAACCTTACAGCAGCTAGAAGTTAAAACCTAAAATTGTGGAATTGTAACCCATACTAAACTCTGAAATTTATTCTACAACTAATTGTTGCAATATACTTTGAAATGTATTGCTTTTTTGTAGATATGTTATTTTTCACACACACACACAACGAACAAAGAGAAGGAGGAGTATAACAGACAAGATAGGATTAAACAAATGAGTTATGATTGCTGAATCATTATATTGATATTCCTGTTGGTCTCTAGTGCCTTGGAGCAGCTAGAAGAAAAAACGAAAAATGATGGAACTATAAGACATACCAAACTTTAAAAATCTCTTCTATAACTACTTGTTAAAATGTACTTGGAAATTTATTGTTTTTTTGTATATATGTTATATTTAACAATGAAAAAACAGGTTAAAAATAATGTTGCTGAAGGTATGTATAATTGTATTATATTTGTGTTAAAATAAACACACATTATATCTTAATTGATACATAAGTAATTTATGTAAAGAACACCCTTAAAGACATGACATCCAGGAGTGAAAGTCTCCCTGGCGATGTGGGAGGTGACTCCCAGGGATGAATCTGACCCTGGCACCGTGGGATCAACAATTCCATCCTGGCCAAAAAGGGGAAAAGAAGTATCAGTGGGTAGAAGAGTTCAAATAGAGTTGAGAGACTACTCTGGAGGTCACTCTTACCCAAACTTCAGTTAGACATTGCTACCTATCATAACTTGCCAAACCCCAACCAAAACCATTCCAGCCAATCCTGAAGAACACCTAGGGCAATATAAAAAGATTCTACAAAGCTTCCATGCACTAGGGTAATGTTCCAGAAACCTACAACCTCCAGATGGGTCCCTGGACCAGATAAGTCCTGAAATGCAGATGGGCCAGCCTTTCCAAAACATCAGTTAGTTCCATCTCCCTACCCCATATTATTGACAGCTCCTTCCAACATGAAAAAATACCCCAAATATTCCTAAAGAGAGGGATACAAA
>PVIY010030948.1:0-30440 GCA_004026745.1 Myrmecophaga tridactyla | reverse complement strand
GTGTGTGTGTGTGTGTGTGTGTGTGTGTGCTGGGGGAGCCCAGGGGCTGTGCATCCGGTCCGCCAAGGCAAAAGCCCCGCCTCACATTCCTACAAGAAGGAATCTTCAGCGTCAGCTGTCTTCCTGCTTCTTTTTCTTTTCTGGGACCTCATTCCTCTCCCTCTAGCTTGAGGCTCTGAAAATCCCTCTAAATGTGTCCCCGGAGACAACGCCTGCCCAGCCGAGAGACTTTTAAATACGGTTCTCAAGTGAACCGAAGGGCGAGATGGAGGGGGGTTTGTGTGTTTCTTTTAAAGGAGGTTGGAAGAAAAGGGGGGAGGGGGTGGTGAGAGATTTCCGGAGGCACAAATCAACTGCTTAGAGGAGAAGAGCACCCTGCTAGATGCTGGACAAAGCAGCAGCCCTTCTTGCCTCCGCCCCCAACACCATCTCTGGCGCCTTTCACGGGACAGAGAGCTGGGCGACGTGTCCTGAAATGGATTTGTTGGGCAGTTCAGGGCCATGCCAAGAAATCCCTGTAAACCAAGGGAAGAGACATTGCAGAGGGGTGGGGAGGATACCACACACCTACAAAGGCCCTGGGGCCTTAACACTGGAGCTGGGTTATTCCTTCGCAACCCCTGCGGGGGGGGTGGGATGTTGTCACGCCTCTCTTACAGAGGAGGCGGGGGCTCAGACCCCTGGGAGAGGCCAAGCAACTTGCCCAGAGACACACAGATAGTGGCAGAGATGAAATTCGAACACTTTCCCCACCACACCAGCCTGCCTCATGGGCGAATCGGAAATAAAGAAGCCATATCAGCAGCGGCTTCAGAAATAACGAAAGTATCAAGGGACGTGGCAGGGAGCAAAGTCCTCTGGTCCTCTGTCCGGCTTTCCGGGGCAGTCCTTTGGCTCTGGGACGTTCAGAGCTCAGCACCTACCTGCTCAAGGGCCACCTGCGGCATGACGGGGAAGGCAGGGGCCATTCCAGGTGACCCACGCACCACCCCTTTTTGGGGACCTCCATTCCGGCTGACACAGCCCAGCCCCCTCTAGCTCAAATCAAAAATAGCTGAGACAAAAGTCCCTCCCATCCTGAAAAGTGCCTTTTAAAAAATGCATAAGGGCAGACACAGAAAAAGACAGAGAGAACTATGCAAAGCACAGACCCCTGGCAGATGACGTGGGCAGTACCTTCGGACAGCGAAAAGCTCTGTCCGGCAGATGAGAAGTGTGGGTGGGCCCAGATCAGCTTTAGGGGTCAGTCTCCCTAGGGACCTCAGTTTGCCCACTTCTAAAATGAAAGTACTCAGTTGAATTGAGTCCCTTCCTTCCTTTCTTTCTTCCTTCCTTCCGTGCTCCCTTCCTTCCTTCCTCTCTTTATTTTTATAAATAGCAGAAACTTGTTTCAAAATTGAATCTTCCTTGGAATATCAATCTGGGAGTCAGGCAGAAGTGGAACTGCTATGGTTGCTGAAGGATGAGTATGAGGCACTCAGCCCACATTTGCCCTAGAATCACCCCCAAGGCACTCTGCTCTGGATTTTAGGGTTCTAGAAAGAAGAGCCCACTTGAAAACCACCAGATTAAATGGTCACCAGGGTCCCTTCCGGCTCTCAAACACAAGGTGCCCATCGCTCCTGCCACCAGGGAGGTACCAGCCAACCCCGTCAAGCTGACTTAATTTAGCCAGGCGTGTGGACACTCAGTCAGCACCCTGAAGGGGGAGGGAACAAAGGGCAGCGATCCCAGATCACACCAGGCCAGGAGGCTAGAGGGGATTTGACACCAGGAGCCTCAGGGCCCCCAAAAAGTGCCCCACCAAAAGGCCAAGCCAGGCTGGTGCCATCTCACCCAGCCCCAGGACAACTCTTCTCCCAGCCGCCAAGCTAGAGGGTCCTTTTTCTTGACAACCACAGGCTTCACTGCAGCCTTCTGGAGCCAGTGCAGAGAGTAAAATGGCTTCAGTTCAGCCTGAGAGGTACTAGGCAGCACTGCCCATGCCCCAAGCCTGGACACTGGTCATTCGAGATGGGGCTGGAGAGAAGGGGAGGCCCACAGTGAACACAGTCGTCCTAGGAGACAGAGAGATCAACCCTGCCCTAAATCACAGACCCATAGTGTGCAATGAGCTGGGAAGGCACCTAAAGGAGACCCTCAGGTAAAGGTGGAGGATCTGAAACCCAGAGAAGGCAGCAGTTGGTCCAACGTCACACGGCGCTTTGTGGCAGAGCCAGACCCTAGAACCTAGGTCTCCTGGATGCTGATTCAGAGACCTCACCACTTGTTTAAAGTTCAGATAGATTCAGGGGGAATCTCCCAGGCAAAAGCCCCCAGCTTACAAACGCAGAACAAGATATTTCAGTGGCAATGGGTTGCCACCCACAGAAATGTTTGTTTGGTTTCCAAATCAACGCTTGACAATCTTGTCCGAGTTACAGTTTCAGTGACTACATTTCCCACGTGGTATGAGGCTCAGGTCTCAGAGCTCTACTGGGTGGGACCAAGGGGAAACCAAAGCATTGGTAAAAAGAGCTAGGGCCCAGGCACCCAGGTCACAGGCTGTGGTTTGGACTGGTGCTTCCAAAGCATGGCTCGGATACCGCTGGTGGCACACAGATAAGTTTTTAAATTTAAAATAAAAATAAATAAGTAAAATATATTGAAGTAGAATATTCGGCAATAAAGAGGAATGTACTACTGATACATGGTTCAGCATGGACAAACCTCAAAAAAAGGCATATCTCATGATCCCATTTACATGAAATGTCCAGAAAGGGCAAATCTACAGAGACAGAAAGTAGATTAGTAGTTGCCTGTGGCAAGCGGTAGGAACAAGGATTAACTGCAAACGGGCATGAAGGATCTTTTTTGGGTGATGCAAGTATTCTAAAACTGGATGTGGTTATGGTTGCTCAACTGTCAATTTGTTAAAAATCATTCAATTGAGAATTTTACGATGCAATTCATACCTCAATAAGGCGGATAAGAATATTTTACATAAGTAATAGTACAGATGGTTATGGCAAAAAATCAGGAGGTGACATTCAAAAAACCTCCAGCTTGGAAAACACTCAGTCACACATCCCAGGTTGTCCTTTGGGGAAAGCAAGCAAGGATCGAGGCTCCAAATTCTTCTAGTGGACCAGAGGACCCCCAAGAACCTTTCCTTTCTTTGCACAGGGCCCCCCTCCATTGGTTACTGCTTGGGGCTCATGCAACATATCCTTAGAAGATCTGAAGCCTTTGGTGGCCAAGACCCCAGGCAAACACCTTGGCCTCATCCCACAGACAGTAGCTTCTCTTTTGGACTAGGAGCTCAAACTCAGATTTATATACTGTACTGTCAAGGCAGGGAAGACCCTTTGAGATCATCTACCCCAGTGGTTTTTAAGCTTTTTATTAAAGCTGATCACATCCCGTCCCCTAAAAATTCTTATGAAAAATCCAAATACAGATAAATAAAAATACAAAGTTACTTGTTTGAGTTAATATTGTAGATTCAAAAATATAAGAGAGGACGGGCCACAGTGGCTCAGCAGACAGCGTTCTCACTTGCCATGCCAGAGACCCAGTGCCTGCCCATGCAAATAAAAAGTAAAAAAAAAGATATATATAACAAAGAATGGGAACATTTTCTGCATGATTTTTCTGTAAACCTGCAAATTCTCTAATAAAAAAAAGTTCTATTAAAACATATATAACCTATTCTAAATTACCTAGTCTAAACTCAATCAATGAAACTGAAGAGGCTATTTTGATCCATTATTTAGAATTGGGATTATGAAAGACGATTCCACATCCGTTTCATTCTGTCTTCAATTTTGGCTGCAGAATAACAAGAAAATCCTGACTCGCACAGATAAGTAGTTACAAACAGGAATACTTTTTTAGCAGCTTGCTTTGCAATCTCAGAACACTGTTCGGATAAAAGAGAAGGCAGAAAGTGGCTTTAAACAGGGGCCAAATACTAACAAGTTAGCATGCTGGATGGCACCAACAAATTAACAATGAGAACTTAAATGCGAGTAAACATATGTTGACCATATTAACGTTTAAAATTTTTAAACATAGTTGTTAGTAAATATTTAAGAACCCCCTAAATCATTTGTGAAGAACTCTGGGGCTTCAAGGAACAATACAGTTCTAACCCATCACCTCACTTTACAGATAAGGAAACTGGGGCCCAGGGAAGAAAATACACTTACTTTGGAAAAGCCTAACTTAAGCCCTGAATCACCTCCAGAAAAGATGCATCTCCCCAGTTAACCAAATAAATTTTTTAAAAGTTGGAAGAGTAGGGTGCACACCTACCCCAGAAGGGCGGGAAGAGGGACGCCCGCCTTCCACCTGTCTCGGCAGCACCCATCCCATTCCAGGTGGGTGCCAGAAGCTGACATCACATCCCACACCCTGGGTGCAACTTGTACAGAACATTGCTCAATGCCAACCCATCTCCCTCTAAGACTGGGCACGGTTTTTCCATCTCCTCGGTAGCCAGGTTCAAAAAGCACACACACAATAAAACAAACACAGTACAAGCCTGGGGCATGACGACTTGATCCGCAGTAGCGGTGGCGGCCAGAAGGGCCTATGCCTCACACGTTTCACCATCAAGAGCAAGTGCTACCCCGCCCCAGAGAGGCTGCCCACAAGTGACCTCCCCATGGCGAGCCACCAGGCCCCTCTCAAGTCCTCAAGAGAGACAGCCACCCCTGGAGAGTAGTTCATCAACCTCGGAGGAGTGTAAGACCTACCCCCAGAAAGCTAGGTCCTCCATGAAAGAGACCCAAGACTCAGGGCACTTCTCCTCCCATCTAGCCATGACACATGCCTGTCTTCTTTCATCATAACATCTTGGTACTTTATACCTTCCAAAAGTGTCACCATCACATCCAAGTCCCTTCATTCAGCGCTGGGTGATTTTATTGTTCCCATTTCTCTGATGAGGAAACAGGCTTCCGAGTGGTTCAACAATCTCACTGGCAGGTGATGGAGCTGGCTCAGTGCCCAGACTGCCCAGTGGGAGGAAAAGGAAGGAGACCCATGCCCACCCCCAACCCCCCAGGGCAGATCTTTGTGCCATGAAACCTAACGTTCACGGAGTGCCAGGGCTTAAGGAGTGGGTCCCTCTCAGAGCATCCTCCAAACCCTAGAATACCGATCCATGGCTCCAATGAGGGTTGCCCACACTTGGGTCAGAAGTCACCTTTCCCCCACCTCTCAGACCTGAGATGCTACAGACAGACCACTCTCCTCCTTCAGGAAGCCAATCAAACAGACAGTCCTATCAGCCCAGCAGAAGGCAGGAAGTAATGTCAGTTTCCCAGCCAGGGCATCTGCACTAGGACAGGAATGTGCTGGCTAGTCCAGCCAGAAGTCAGATAAGGCAGTCTGGACCCATTCAGCTGTCCAGTTTTCCAGCCCAAGATTATCTCCTCTTGGGGGACTTCGGGCTAAGTTTATTGGAGCCCAATAAACCATAGGGCTAGGGAGAATGGGATGAAGGGGTGAAGGGAGGCATTTTTAAAAGCCCACAGCTAACCTGATGTGGGTCAGGTTTGCCAGCCCGGCCAGGTGGACCTTACAGAGCTGGGACAGCATGCAACAGCACATGGTTTTCACTTACAGCAAAGAACACAAAGGCAGTGGGTAGGTAAAGAGTATTTTCTTTACTCCCATGCATGGTGGGGACCCCTCGCCCTACATCCTTGGAAGAGAGGTTACAGGGGATGGAATGCCTAGTGTGGGAGACAGACTACCCAGAAGTGGTTCAAATCACTGGTTCAAATCCTGGTTTCACTATCTACTAGCCAAGCCACATTAACACCTCTGTGCCTCAGTTTCCTCACATGCAAAATGGGATAAGGCTGCCTTCCACTCTGCATTATGGTGAGGATTAAATGAGATCACATCATAATACTATGGTTATGATATCACCTAGAAAACAATGTGCCCGGACCAATGAAGGTGCGGAAATATCCCCTAAGGTAGCCGGTGCCTGCCCCCATTCTTGGATCTAGATAACCAAGAGTGTGGCGCTCTGCAAACACAACTTCCAAGCCCACCTGCTCGACCAGCTGGCCGACCCCAGCCCCTCCCGAACAGACATTCCGCGGCCATCGGGACCTGGACACCCGCTCCCTGGAGGGACTTGGGGGAGGGGGCGCGTCCCCTACTCACCTCCGCTTGTACTCGTCGCGCTCGCGCTTCACCTTGGCCAGCACGTTGTAGAGCGCGCGGATCTCGGGCGTAATGGTGTCGATTTGCACGCCCACGCCGTCGGGGTGCACCCACGACACGCCGGGACCCTGCACCGTCTCCACGCCGCCGCCGCCCGTGCGCCGCACCTGCGTGTAGCTCCAGATGGTCCCGGGCAGGCGGCCGTAGTGCTGCGGGTGCGAGCCGCCGCCGGGGGGCAGGCCGCCCAGGGCCACCGCGTTGGCGTTGGCGCCGGCCGCCGCGCCGCTGCAGTGGCCGCCGCCGGGCGCGGGTGGCCGCAGCAGCTCGGGCCCGGTCTGCACGGCCTGCTCGCGGGAGAAGGTCTTGTAGCGCAGCCGCCGATCACGCTCGCTCTGCTGCTGCTCCAGCTGTTTCTCCAGCAGTCGGTTGCGCCGCTCCAGCTCGTGCACCTTGGCCAGGAAGCAGCGGAATCGCACATTGAGCCCCTTCAGGAGGTGGATGTTGGAGCCCAGGTCGTCCCGCAGCGCCGCCGTCACAGGCGATGGCCCGGGCCCGGCCCCGCCACCGCCGCCACCCCCGCCGGGACAGCCCCCGCCGCCGCCGCCGCCCGGCGGGCAGCCGAAGGCCAAGGCCATCTCTCCGAACAGCAGTGAGTTCATCATGCGCCGGCTGCGTGGCTCAGGGCCCAGGGCCCGCGGCTCCAGGTGCGGCTCCAGCTCGGGGCAGGGCTCCCGGCGCGGCCGGGCCAGGGCGGGCGCGGGCTCCAGCGCGGCAGGCCGGGCGGTCCCAGATGCGCGCCAGATGCGGCCTCCGCAGAGACGGCGGGCCGGGCTGTCCTCGGCGGTGGGCGCTGAGGCGAGGGCCGGGACTCGGGCGCGCTCGGCCGCTCCTCGGGCAGCGGAGGAGGCCGCGACGGCTGCGCGAGGCTAGCGAGGGTCGCGGGTCCGACCGCCGGGGCTGTCAGAGAAGCTGTGGAGGGGCCGCGGCAGCCGCACGCAAAGGACTCTCGGCCGGCACTGCCCATTCTGCGGCGGGCCCCGCCCACTGCAGACCCAAGCTCCTCCCTCGCATCTAGCCCCGCCTACCCTACTCCCTTAGCGGTGCTCCAGGAGGCCAACGTCCGGCCCCCGCGGAATGCCCCGCCCATATCCCCCATAGCTCCGCCCACTCCCGGACTCCGCCGCCCTCTCTCTCTCTCTGAGACTGGCTGTCCACAGCGCTGGCCCCGCCCACCTCCCCGTCCGGGCCACGCCCGCCCCTGCGCCAGGTTCTACTGCCAGGCTAGGCTCGGATTCTCTGCCCGGGTACCGGGACCGCAGAGCCGCACCGGGGACCTGGTTAGCCCGAGCCGCCGCAGAGCCAGCCCGGCCTCTTAAAGGGGCCCGCAGTCTGGGCAACAGCTCGCTCCCCTCTTTACGGCGCTCCTCTCCACGTCATCTGCGGGGGAGGCTCCGCTTCTCTCTCCTTCCCCCACCCCTCCGCCCCAGTTCCCAGCTTGGGTTGCGGGAGACCTTGGCTGAGAAGGTCACGAAGGCTGGGGGACCACAGCCTCCGAAGACGCATCCGCACTCCAC
This sequence comes from Myrmecophaga tridactyla, assembly GCA_004026745.1. Lineage (NCBI taxonomy): Eukaryota > Metazoa > Chordata > Mammalia > Pilosa > Myrmecophagidae > Myrmecophaga > Myrmecophaga tridactyla. The sequence continues at coordinate 22,701 of PVIY010030948.1, read as the reverse complement.
CCCCACTGTAACTTGGGTCGGCCTAGATCGACCTTCCCAGGATGGAGCAGCGCTTCCGCCGGCGCCCCCCGCCCCCAGCCTTGTCCCGAAATCTGCCTGGGCACTGCCCAGTCCACTGTCACCCGGCCCCGTGGGAGGGGTTGCTGGAGACGGAGCGAAGACCCTCGCCTCCTTGGGCTGCTGCCGCTCACCAGCCCCGACTGACACCCCCCACTACCACCACACGCACCTACCCTTGACTCCTGCTGACCCCAAAGCTGGGGCCCCTTTCACCGAACCGCCTCAGGGGGCAGCATGGAGGCCGAACCCGCCTGGGGGATCGAGTCAACCCGAAGACTCAGTCCCTCATTCATTCATTCATTCAAATCTGGTTTTGGACCTCTCCCCCTAAATAAAGGCCAAGTTGTCCAGTCTCCCAGTGTCTCCTGAACCAGTTTGTGAACATTCATCCTTATTTTTAATAGCTTCCATTACTGAGTGCTTAATATACGTTAGGGGCCATACTTAGTTATTATCCTTGTTTTACAGAAAAGATGACTGAGACCTCAGAAAGAGCAAGCGATCCAAAAGGCATGCTCTAACCAGGTCCATCACCGGATCCGATTCTCACCAGAAATTCAGAAGGGAAGTAACGCCCACCTTCCATCTCTTACAGCTCACATTGTGTACACTTAACCCAACATGTGGCCTGTTCCAGATTCTCCCGGCTGCATTTTTTGAATTGCAATTTAATTTTTTGTCTCGTTATTAAGTTTTGTGTTTGTTTTTCTCTTTGTGTGTAAGCTTGAGGGCGGGTACCCTGTCTGACAGAGACAATGCCTTAGTGTTCTCAGAGACAAAGGAGACATAAAGGAAAGGCAAGCTTGTTCTGGCTGTGATGTTGGTAATGTGTTTTTACTTCAGTCACAAGAGCAAATCTCCTGTATTCCCTTCCCTCAACCCAGCTCCTTGCTCCCTGCCCAAACAGATTCATCTTTTACAACTCATCTCTGAAACTCACCAGTCTTTAAACCTTGCTCTGCTGAATCCAAACCCATCTGGTGACCATTCTTTACTCTTTATCATCTTATCTCTTGATGGTTTTCTCATCTTTCTAACTCAAATAATCAAAACCCTTTGCCTTAAAGCAGAGGTTCAAGAACCCCCAAGAGAGCTAATACAACTCTGAGGATTTCATCACCTTGGGATTGACAAAAGTTGTATCTTTGTTTTCACTAATCCCTAAATGGTATTTAGCATTTCCTTTGCTAACGAACGTAGACAATTGCGATTTTGTCCCTAATGAAAATTGCAGTGAGAGAATGCTCACCTTCCATGCAGGAGACCTGAGTTTAATTCCTGGACCATACAACCCCCAAAAAAGGTTTTTCATGTCTACTGAAACAGATATTTTCATATCATACTACATTTATTGTAGGTATTTTTAAATACCATTTAAACTACCACAACTCTTAATTAAGGTCATATTAGACCCACCACTAAATCTTGCTTAATGTATTAATAAAGAAACAAATTTGTTTTTAAATGTTGGATAATTGCATTTTAGTAAAACTGTTTTCATTGTAATCCTAATGTATTTTTAAAAAAAATTATCCTGAGATGGGTTCATAGACTTTATTAGATGCCCAACAGGGTCCATGAAACAGAAAGGGGTAAGAAGTTACCCCCGGGATATGTCTCCTACAGGAAGGATCAACCTGGTAAGAAAGTCACCCTGGAGTTGGAGTGTGAAACCCTCCTCAGGGGTGGGGTTAGGGTGGGACTGTTCTGACACTGGAGGGATTCAGCCAGTCCATCATTATTTATTGGGCATCTACTCTGGGCTAGATCCTGCATTTAAGTGATGGAGGGGGTCTGTGGACAAGCCTGTCTGGAGAGCTTTGGAGGTCTCAAGGGAGTTAATGGGGTGACAATCAACCAGACCATCCTGAGAGTGAATAAAGGGCTACACTGGGTCCTGTGAGAGGGAGTCGAGTGGGGTTGGAGTGAAGAGACTGTCCCAGACTTGGAAAGGCTCACAGAGGAGGTGGCTGAGCAGAGAGTGGAAGATCTGAAGGGAATGGAGGAAATCATACGTGGACTTGAGGGGGTTTTCACCTGAGTCATATACACATGATATGGGCATACAAAATGGCTAGAGAATAGTTCTATGACCACACAGGTACAAAAGCAAGATACCGGCATCTTGCGCTTTGTGGATAAGATAAGCAGGAAGGCTGAACAGAGGTGGTCCCTAATGTCCTTCCAGCTAGGGTGACCAACCATCCAGATTTGCCCAGGATTCTGCAGTTTCTACAGTCATCAATGTCAGCCAGAGAAAGCTGAGAGTGCAGCAAGCCCATTTTAGAGATGAGGGGATTGAGGCCCTGAGATAAGTTGGAACTAGTCTGAGATCACACAGATAACTGGTGGCAAAGCCTTGTCTAGAACTTCTAGTCTTGATCCCTGACCATCCAATGCTCAGTCCTGAATCCAGGCAGGCGTCAGTGGCCACTTTCCCTTGGCCCTGGAATCCTTCATGCTGGCTCCCCTCTCCCAGATCCAAAGGGAAGCTGAAGAGTCAGGTCCTCACAGGAGGAGTGGGGGGCATTCCAACAAACAAAGGAGCATCCCCAGGAGGACGCCACTGAGCAAAGATGGTTCCTAGTGGTGCACCATCCCAAAGCCCTCCATATCACCACGGTGTGTCTAATTCACCCAGCTTCTTCTTGGAGGCAGAGGGATAGAGTGGAAAGAGATGGGCTTTCAAAGTTGGCTTAGGTTTGTACTTCTGCTCCAGCGGTGTAAACTGGCTAGTCTTCTCTCCTCGGAAGCTCCACTTTCTCAGCAATGAAATGCACATAAATGTACCCCCAAGGTCCTTCTTATACCCCGACACATCTCTCAGAGCTATCCCACCTTTCTTCAGTCAAGCACAAGCCACTTGGCAGGCTCTCAATAAACAGTCGCTGAAAGAATGAATAAAAGAATTAACAAAGAATAAACATAACGACTTTCATTCTCCCCACCCTACCCCCAGCCATTTCACCTGGTAACTACTCCTGATCCTTCCGGGCCCAGCGTCATACACAAAACCTTTCCAGCAACCCCCAAGTCCGGTTTCCTCTGGGTTGCGTAAGCGCCACACCCACCCATGGCAGCCCCAGGTACACCCTCTTGTCATTCATTGCTGGCTTTCTTTCTCATCTGCACCCCCTACCCCTCCCTTCCCATACCTGCCAGATGATGCTGTCCATCAAAGCTGGGACCTTAAACCAGGTCTAGTTCACCATCATAAACCTAGATTCTGGTTTGGTGCCTGGCAGATATTAGGTGCTCAAGAAAGATGAGTTGAGATAAATGAGTGAGCTTTGAGTACTGGACGTAACAAGCGATCAATAAATGTTAGATTTTCAAAACTTACAGTTTCTTTGTTGTACAACTTAGTTGAGGCATATTTTACATATCATATACTTTGCCCATTTAGACAATCTTCAGCGTATTTACCAAGTTGTGCAATCATCATGATAAATCAGTTATAGAAAATTTCATCTTCCCCAACAATACTCACTTTCCATGTGAGTGTCCCATTATTGTAGCACCATTTGTTGAATTTTTGTTTTTTTGTTTGCTTGCTTGTTTGTTTTTTGGGAAGTGCACAGGCTGGGAATCGAACCCAGGTCTCCCACATGGCAGGCGACAATTCTACCACTGAACTACCCATGCACCCCAACCATTTCTTTTTGAATTTTATTTGTTTGAATTACCTTTCCATATTTCAGTTTCTCATTTGTAAAGAGAGCTAATAATTATATCTATCATGAGGTGGTTGTGGGGGTTAAAACAGTTGATATATGAAAAGCCAGATATGAAGCGTTCAATAAATATTTTTCTTTGCTTTGCTTATGCCAATATGGAAAGCTTATAAATGTGTAAGAGAACAGGAGTCAAGGCCTTCTCTTACTTCTTAGCTCAGTCTCGCTGCCAGAAAAATAAACTGCTCCCTCTCCCCTGTGTTTCCCACCCCTACCCGCAGGCTGCAGTTTCTAGAACATTCCCATCAGGTTTCTTCACGGTGAAATAAAAGACAGCAGTAAAACATGATCGCACAGAAGAAAGGGAGTGGTTGCAAGTCCCGCATGATGCTGCAGGTGAAAATTAATCCTTTAAGCAGCACAGGCAAATTCTTGAGACTTCCCCATTTCTCCTCCCCAAAATTAATAATGACACCACCACCCAAAAAAAAAAAAAAAAAGTTTGGCAGAAAGTGTGACTCCTGCACGTTTCGGCAGTGGCGGCACGTTGCCTGGCCTCATCCCTCCTGGGCACCTCCAGGCCTATGAGTGGCTTCAGTAGCTTGTTGGCTTAACAATTACTCAGGGTGGGTTTGCCTTCCTTGCAAAGGGTGTGGATTTCCCTGCAGTCAGGGCGCCAGAGTGTCCCACTGGCTGCCCCAACGGGCGCTGATCTTGATCACCCAAGCAGCCATGGGGAAGTTCTGGTGACTTCTAGCACCTTCTTCAGGGCTCTGCGGACCTGTCTCCCGGAGGCCTTGCCTGGGCAGCACCATTTATTCTTGCTCTGTAGTGGGGTGGTTATGAGCAGGGGCTGTGGAGACCAGCATAGGATCTGAATCCTGCTCCATCAACTGCTAATCTGTGACCTTGGGCAAATTACTCCACCTTCCCGTGCCTCAATTTCCCCTTCCATAAAATGGGATGTCACAGTTCATAGGATTGCTGAGAGGATTCAATAAGTATACATGTATAAAGCACTGGGCACTGTGCCTAGCATGTATTAAGTGCCAGCTGTTATGAACAAACATTTTCTGAACCCCTAGTATGTGCCAGTCACTGTTCTAGGTGGTAGATTCTGCTCCACGTGACAGGTAATCGAGGCCAGGGAGACCTAGAAGTTTAGGGGTGGAGGGGGTGCTTGCTTTTAGGCCATATTCCCTGATTCACTATAGCATGTTATCAGTAGTTTTTCTAGCCAAATGAAAGGTACCTATTCAGCATCTCCTTCACTCTGACTGTCTGAAACTTCAGACGTCAAAGACACAGCTTACAAGTGGGGAAACTGAGGCCCAGAATGGGGGTGAGAGGGCTTATCCAAGAACACACAATTCACGGAACAGCTGAGTTTTGCACCCAAATCTGTTGAACTCTAAAGTCAGTCCATCCCACTCTGGCTATAGGACCTTCCGCGACTCACAGGGTGGAACGTTCAAACATGGCCCGTAGGAGTGAGCTGTCTAGGTAGGATTTTCTGGCAGATTTCTGCCAGCCTAGTCCCCAGCATTGCTGGGAAACTTCGAATGAGTGGAAAGGGGCATGGAGAAGGGAGGGCCAGGTGCCTACTGGTGCCACCAGTTGACCCAGAGTCAAGATAGAATCAATGCACGGACTCTTGTCTCTGGGCCTTTGCAGCTGCTGGTTCCTCCTCCCAAAGGCTGTTTCCCGCTCCTTGCTGGCTAGCTCTTACTTATTCTTCAAATCCTAGCTTTGGTTGCACTTCTCCTTCTCCATTTGTGGCTGTTTTGTTTTGGCTTTGAATTGAGGTGTAACTGACATTCAGTGAAGCCCGAATATCAATTGCATTATGAAACCTACATATGCATACGCCCAAGTCTCACCACCCAGATCAATATCTAAAACAATTTCCACACACCAGAAGCCTCCCTCGTTCTCCTTTTCAGATGAAATCTTCCCAAAGGTAATCAGATTCTCACTTTTCTTCCTATAGCTTCTTTTCTAGCTTCTTCCAGAACTTCATGTAAATGGAATCAGATACTGTGTGTGGACTTTTGCTCAATTTTATGTGTATGAGATTCATCCATGCAGTCACATAGTTTTATTCATTTTCTTTACTGTATAGTATTACATGGCATGAAAATATCACAATTTATTTACTCATTCTACTTTGGATGGACATGGAGGATGTTTCTAGTTTGGGGCAACCAGGAGAAAGCTGCTATAAGAATTCTCTTATGTGTCTTTTGGTGAACATAAGCACTTGTTCCTCTTGGGTATAGACCTAGGGATGGATTTCTGGATCACAGAATACGTGTACATTTAGCATTAGTAGATGCTGCCAAACAATTTTCCAATTTCAAAGCAAATTTACATCTGCACCTGCAGTGAATAAGAATTCCGGTTGCTTCACATTCTGCTGACATTGAATATCGTCAGTCCTTTTTATTTTAGACTTTCTGGCAGGGGTGAAGGGTAGCATTTCCTTCTGGAAGTCATTCTGCACCCCCAAACAGGAGGGTTAGGGGTCCCCTGTTCTTCTACATTGTAGCATTTCTCTTGTTGTCGCATTCCCACTAGAGTGAGGGAGGGGTCCTCAAGGAAGGGCAAGGCCCCTGTCACGGTCAGGTTCATGTGTCAACTTGGCCAAGTGGGGGTACCTGTTTGTCTGGTTGGGCAACTGCTGGCCTGTCTGTTGCAATGAGGACATTTCATAGAATTAAATCATGATCATGTCAGCTGCATCCACAGCTGATTCCATTTGTAATCAGCCAAAGGGGAGTGTCTTCTGCAATGAGTGATGCTCAATTTAATCACTGGAAGCCTTTTAAGGAGGATTCAGAAGAGACAGGGTCTCTTCCTGCTTTGGCTGGCAAGCCTCTTCTGTGGAGTTTGTCCAGACTTTCCATCGAAATCATCAGCTTCACAGCCTGCCGTGCGGATTTTGGACTCTGTGTTCCCGCAGTCACGTGAGACACTTGTGAGTGTTCCCTGTTGATTCTGTTTCTCTAGAGAACCCTAACTAATACAGCCCCTATCTAACTGACCCATTTTCCCCTGGGAAGAAGCCAGACCCTGTCACCCCAGTCCTGACCACTCACCCTCTTCCACACTCTCCCCAGGGCAGCCAAAAATCCTGCCCTGAGGACACAGGGCCACTCTCTTTGATATGCCCTAATTAATCTAAAGCATAAATGCTTAATGAGATATTTCCTTACCAGTGTATAATATTGAGCCTCAGTTTCTCACCCATAAAATAGGGATGATAGATCTGCCTTGTGGGATTGTGGTGAGGACCAGCTGAAGTGTTGTATATTCAATCCTTAGACGCCTGGCAGAGGCAAAGTGCTCCACCATGGTGGCTCCCCAAGGTCACCCTAAAGCCTGTGGCCCTCTCTCAGAAGGGATGTCCTCTCCTGCTTCATTCTTATCATGCATCAAAGCGATGTGTCCACTTCTGACTAAAGAGATGGGTCTCTGACCTCAGAAACCAACGTTTACTGAACACCTTCTCTCTGAACCTTGTGCAGCATCTCACTCATTCCTCAGTAGGCCCTGCTCCGATCGATACTAATACCAATAATTTATAGAGCACTTAGTACCTGCCAGGCATCAGATTAAGAGCTGCACATGCATCACCTTGTTCTACCCTAGTCTCATCAATTTGTGGGAAGGACCATTAATCCCATTTTATGGATAAAGAAACCAAGGCTTGCAGAGAGAAGCAGTGTGCTCCAGGTCATAAGTTCCAGACATCAGGTCTGAAAACTTAAACCAGATCCTGCATGGATGCTGCAATGTCCACACCGACCTCAGGGCAAGGGAGGACCCTGCAGTTCAGTGAAAGACCAGGATGAATGATCATTGCCAGGGAGTTCCAGAAACCACAGGGCAAGGCAGGGTAGGGTAATTCTCACTCCATGGGACCCGTCCAGCGTCTTCTCCACTAGAAGGGAAGCTGGGTAAAATCCCACTTAACTGACCTCCGATTTCTGGTTTGTAAATAACTTTCCCACATGTCAAGGGAAAGCCCTCAGAGAAAAGCAAAAAGCAGGGCAGGGCCTCTGTAGCCTTGTTGTCCTATTTCTGCTGAAACAGATGGCCCAACAATGGGAACTCCCACTGGGAGGTGACTGCAAAAAAGCAGTGAGTCAAAAGGCCTTCTTCCCAGAGGACTGCCCTTCCACAGCCTTAAAAGGACGACTGTATCTGAGCTCATCCTGGGCCCTAATGACAGCAGTGTTCTTCAGTGTCCTTAACATAACTTCGAAATTACTTGCCAGGCAGAAGTCTCCAAGTCAGTTTTGTTGACTTCCCTGAGGCTGTTTTGTAACTGCAAAGACTTCAGCCATCAGCCCTGGTCTATCCTGCCCGCCCCTTCTAGTTCAACACAGGACAGATGGTAGGAATAACCTAGGTGCCCAGTAAGAGGGGATTGAACAAATAAGTCATGGCACATCCATAAAATGTGATGCCCATGACAACCCATAAGGCTAATACACATCTATATTTATCAGCCTAGAAAAAAGCAAACTATAAAATACAGAAAGATTCATTTTAAAAAGTGTTTGTTTTATGTCTATATGTATATACAGAGAGAAAAATCTGTAAGGACATCCCAAAAGGTGAGCAAATGATTTTTTACTTGATTTTTATACCTTTACATGTTTTCTGAATTAATAAAATGATAGAGATTCAAAACTTTTAGTATATATCAGGATAATACTCTATCAGCATTACCTCATTTAATCCTTATATCAGGATGATGAGGTAGATCGAATTATTTTCCCATTTTACAATAAGCACTTATCACACATATATAAATATATTTTTTACATTGGCAGGCATCAGGAATCAAACCCGGGTTTCCAGCATGGCAGCAGGAACTCTGCCACTGAGCCACCATGGCCTGCCCAAGCACTTATCACTTGTAAAAGGAGAAAAACATAAAAGCTATTTTCACTTAAAAAATATATATATATTGAGCCCCAACGTATAAAAGGCATAGGGCCAAGTGGGAGGAAGTTGTCTCTGACTTCCAGCCCCATGTACCTAAATAACTAGACCATGAGGCTACACCTGGTAAGTGGACCAAGAGAGGATCCAGTGAAGGGCTATGAGAATACAGGACAACAAGACATGGCTTTGGGGGCCAAACGAATTATTGAATACATACTATGTACCTTCTTTACTCACCTAAAGGGCTCACAGCAGCCTTTGAAGTGTGCATAGCTTCCACCATTTTACTTATGAGGCAATCCAAGCTCAACAAGGCTGGGTAATTTCCTAGAGCCAGGAAGCTAGTGGTAGGGGAGACAGGATTCAAACTTCTTTCTCCAAATCCGATCCCATCTCTCTTACCTGCACCCCTGCCACCATCCCTAGGGTAGTGCTAAGGACAAAGTAGTTTTCAAGGCTGACCTTGACTCCTAGGAAATATTTTAACAGCAGGAAAGACAAAAGAAAGCCATTCTTTCCAGGCCTCAGATTCCTCACCTTCAATACTGCCTATTACATAGGGTTGGTTGAAAAGAGAAATCCCTCAATTGCAGGGCAGGTGCAATAGAGGTAATCACGTGTAAGCACCTTGAAATCAAAATCATGCCTGGCACCCAGCGAGTGCTCTGTTAGCCAGGGTCGGGATCTGTGGGTTTGCATCTCATCTCTGCCACTTACTAGCTGTGAGACGCTGGACAAGTTACTTAACTCCTCTGTGCCTCAGTTTCTTCATCTGTAAAATGGGGGTGGTAATAAAAGTCCCTATGGGTGAGGGCCAAGTGTAGTTCAGTGGTAGAATTCTTGCCTGCCATGCAGGAGAACTGTGTTCAATTCCTGGCCCATGCACTTCCCAAAAAACAAGCAAGCAAACAAAAAAAAATTCAACAAACAGTGCTGCAATAACGGGAAATTCACATGAAAAAAGAATGAAATGTGACCCCCACCATACAGCATACAATAAAAAAAAAGTCCCTACATCATACTTTCGATGGGACAATTAAATAACATAATGCATGTAAGGAATTCAGAGCAATGCCTGACACATAGTAGGGCCCTATATATGGTCATTAGTATTAATGTTATCTTTTACTGCAAGGTCTTCTGAAGTCATCAGAGCCACTAGGGGTTTCCAAGGGCCCCTTTTAATGAAAGCATCCCTGAGAGGGCGCTTAGTGCCACCAGTCACCACCTGCTGACCTCCTGGCTAGAGGAAGGAGATGGTGTCACAGGCAGCAACAAGGGATGGAAACTGGGACCCTGAAGGGCCTGGGTGGGAAGGGAAAGAAAGTTTCTAGAAAAAGCATAGATTGGGAGGAAAGACTGCCTGGGGCATGTCACAACTCTAACATTTATCACCTAATCCAGCTCAATCCTAGCAGCTCAAGATCAGGTAGAAAATAGTAATTAACTACAGCTAAACTCCACAGAGCAGCTGTTAAGGGTCAGTCACCACGCTCAGCCCTGTGTGCACAGGTAATCACTTAATCCTAACAACAGCACCACGAGGACGTGCTCACATCCCTATTTTACAGACAAAGAAACTGAGGCCCAGATGTTCAAGCAAGTAGCGAACACCACATAGCTAATCTATGGCGGCGTCAGCCCTGCACCAAACCAAGGCTCACACCCCTTCTGTAAACCAGACTCTGTCCCTTTAGCTTGCCATGCCTTTTGACACAGGGGATGGAAATATACCTCCCTCCACCGTCTGGCTCCCCCAAGTCAGACAGTCCCCACATCCTATGCACTGAAACGAGCCTCAGCCACTGGGATGGAACTCCATCCATGGGACCTCCTGGCCTCCTTTGGGAACAACCACTGGGGTTTTTGGAGGGGAAGAGCCAGGCTAACAGGGTATCAGAAGGCATCTGACCTTTGTCCTCCTCCTCTGGTGACCCCATCTGTGACAGGCCACCATCCCCAAGTGTCAGACAAGGGTTAAATCTCCCCAGTCCACAGGCAGGACTGAGACTCCTTCTTTGGGGGAGCCACCAGGGAGGCTCAGCTCATCGCCCCCCCCATGACCTGGACATTGTGTCACCCAAGCTAAAGTCCATTCCCACCTCCCTGCCCCCATGCAGGTCATGGGTCAGTTTCAGAGGTGGCAAGTTGCCAGAGCAGCAGCGCCCAGGCAGGGGCAAAGCAGGATGCCTCCAGGTATGCTGGTGGGACCCAGGGACTAGGGTCGAGGCTGGTCTTCAGGACACCAGTCCTGCCATTCACACAGGTGTGACCTTCGACAAGCTCCTGCCCCTCCCTGGGCCTCAAGACTTTCCGTCTGAAACATGCTACGGTTGGAGCAGACCACCTCCGAGGATCTTCCAGTGCCCTGGCATTCTGTGGCCCTGGGATAGAGCTCCCTTCCTTCCTGGTGTCCACAGAGGAATGGGAAGACATGATCCACAGCCTTAAGGAATTCAAGTGGGCAGCGGGGGACACTGGGGAGACAGTGAGCTTTGTGGCCACAGAGATCTGGGTTCATGTCTCAGCTCCAAGTACATGACCTCAGGTTACTTAACTCCTTGGAGCCTCAGTTTCTGCTTACTTAAAATGGGGCTAAATACCTACCCTTAAAATCCTGGTGAAGGTAAAATGAGAAAGGTTCTGTTAGCTCCCAAAACAGTATCTGGCCGAATAAATATCATCCTTGCACAGTGTCCTTGCCAAGAAAGAATTAAGAAGGACACTGAATTGGCAGGTAACAAGGCAGGGAAAAGTTCACAGCTTTACTGCTTACTTTCCAATGGACCCATGGCCTCAAGGCGCTTCCCCTGTCCAATGGAGAGGACCAGACAGGCCCTAGGGATGACCATGGAAGGTCAAAAGTGATGAGCTGTAAGGTCTACAGTGTTCCCGGAGGTCAGAGAGGTTCAGAGATGGGAGCAAACACACCCAGCTGGGAGGGGCAGCAGGTGTGGGACGGCGTGCTGTGAACCATAAACCAAAGTCCTGGGGGATCTGGAAGTAAGAGCAAGGACAATAGGGCTGCTAGAACCCGGGAGGAGGTGACCTTGAATGAGCCTTGAAGGAGATGCAAATGAGGCACTCCCTGGGGACCCCAGCCTTCTAGCAATTCCTTTGCTTAGGTGGGATGCAGTGAAGAATCATTTTTTGCGACATCTGCCCTGCGCTTAGCTCAAACAATACAAACAGTGACCCCGTGTGGGGGATGACACTGTGCCCATGTTATAAACAGAGAAATTAAGACTTGAAAAAGACCAAGGAACTTGTGTAGGATGGTGGCATGAAGGTTGAAGCCCAGATATCACACCCCAAAGCCTGCACTGCTTCCAAGAATTAGAACTACCAATCTCCACTTGACCCCCCTCTCATTTTAGGAACTGGTCTGGGAAAACCCTCGAAGCCTGGGCTCAAATCCAGCTTTCTGCCTTACTTGTTGTGTTACCTTGGAAATTTTACTGAAATTCTCTGATCCTTGGTTTCCTTATCTGAAAAATGGGAGAACAAAGATTCCTTATCAAAAGGATTCTGAAAAAAAGGAAAGGAGTTCTGTAAAGATTAAATGAGATACTGTATCGTATGTGCTCGTCACAGACCTGGAACGTTATAAATATCCAGCAATCGCAGCCACTTTGATATCATTATCATTATAATTATGACAATTACTAACGTTTCTACTACTATTAAGACAAGGAGCATCTAGCACAGTGAGGTCCACAACTCAGATGCCTACAGGGGCTGAGTGGGCAGCACAAATACATAAAGTGGACAGGGCGAAACAATAGGGAGCGGTGCAGCCTGCAGCACACTGAGCCATGTGTGCCCTTGCTTAAAGACAGTCAAAATAAAAATAAAAAATAAAGAGAGAGAGAGAGACAATGTCAAATGATTGGCAGGCAGCACAGGGGGCTTCTGGGGACTGGCCATGGCATGCTCTCTCTTGGCCTGGCTGGTGATTATGCAGCTGTTTGCTATGTGACAGCTCACTAAAAGATTTAATTGTACATTGGTCCGGTTTCTAATGTCTGTGTTATTTCACAATATGTCATAAATGCCTAAAGTTTTGCTTGTTTTTAAAACTATGCCAGTCAATTAGATCATATCCAAGGGTCAGATTTGGTCCCCAGGCTGCAAGCCTACACCCTCTGAGTTAGGTATTTTCTCCCCAAAGGAGAGCTCGTGGCATACTGAGAAGCCCAGGGCAGGCATGAGCTGGCAGAAGTGGAACAGGACCTAAAGAGTTCACCTGGTCCTGCCCCTTCCTCCTGAGATAAAGTGTTATCCCCATTTCTTAGATGAGGACACTCTCAGACAAGACTTCCAACAAGAGGCCCCCATGGCAGAAGCCATCACCTCACCTGAGCCCTTACAATCCCAGCCTCCCAACCTCTTTTGTCTCTTTATAGCACAGCGCCCATGCACGCCTCCATCTAGAAAGGGCAGGTGGGATCATGAGGCTCTCTCAGTTGGCTTCCCCTCGGGTCTAAGCTGCTCTTATGTGCTTGACTCACTCTTGCTGTAATTTTAATTATTATTAGATTATTATTTTAGTGATGCCTTTAAAAATGCTCCAAAGCACGAACTGGATTCATTGCCATTATTGTGATTACTATTTTATTAACAATAATAACTCTTTACACCAACCATCAAATTGTCATTGGGCAATCTCAAAACACTTAAATGTTGACTCATGCCCTGCAGCCTAGTTAGAGATAGCGTTTTCCTCTCCAGATACTCAGCAACCCTTGATTAGCACTCAGGATGTCTCGCCACCACCATCCGTGTCTACTCATTCAACCAGCAGCATTAGGCACTTTGCAAAATTACTTCAGTGCTTCCTAGAGTACAGGCTGCCTCCTTCCATGGTCCCCAGCGTGGTTTTAGTCCAGACAAGGTGTACAGTCAGTGTTGACTTATATAATAAGATAACCTCTTGTTCATTCTTTTTCAATTTTTTCTGAATATGACAAGGAAAAAGTTTCAGTCCTGTTCCCATATGTCCTTGACACCTCTGTAGCTCTCTTTAAGAGAGACAGAAAAGGCCCCAAGCTCAGATCCTTTAGCTGGACCTGTCCAGAATTTAATAACACCAGTTTTCTTTTATTATATTTATTTTTATGATCACTGTTATTTATGGTATGTGGTATTGGTGAGATATAAAGTTTTCTTTTCAAATGAATTTATTTAAGTAAAAGGTGACTCTAAAGAAATTATTAAGGAAATAGTAATCTAGTTCAGGAGTTTGCAAACTTCAGGCCATGGGTCAGATCTGGCCCAGTGAGCAGTTGCCACAGAGACCAAATGGCCCACAAAGGCTCAAATATCTATATGACCTTTTTACAGAAAAAGTTTGCTGATCCCTGGTTGATGTGGTTGGCTGATTTGGCAAAGGTCTTGGTGATGGCAGAGACTGAGGGAATCTCTCATTGGAGCTCTGGGAGGTTGTCATTTGTTCGTTGTCATCATTTGTTTCCACCTACTTTACAGATGGAGGAAAATGAGGCTCAGGGAGGTTTAGTGACTTGCCCAAGGTCACACAGCTACTCAGCAGCAGAGCTGTGATTGGAACACAGGTCAGGTGCTGAAGAGGTGGGGGCAGGAGGGCAGGACTGAACATTATAAAGCTTGTCACTCTTTCTCCCCACAATTCCCATCCCTTTGTGGCCCCCAACCACACCTGACACTTTTTAACCTCTACGCCTTTGTTCACACACCCTCCTTTTGCTTCTCATTTTTCACTTCTGCAAAATGGCCCCTCCTCCAGGAAGTCTCCCCCAACCGCCCCATTCACCCAGGCCCAGGCAAGCGCTGCCGACCGTGCCCTCCCACATGCGCAGGTCCTGCACCTCCGGCAGACTATTCATCAGCGTTTCCTGCTGATATGGCTCATCTCCCCAAGTTCAGTAAAGGCCCCTGGAGGGCAGGGATGGTGACTTATACAAAGTCCAAATGCCTTAGCAGGACAGGACAGGCCTTTGTGCCCGGGTCAATTCTCACCCCGTCCCTGCTTCTGCTGTACACTCCAGCAATACTGAACCACTTGTAGCTCCCCAAACCCATCCTGTTAGTTCAGGCCTCTCCACCTTCGCACAGGCTATTCCTTCTGCCTGAAACATGCTCCCTGCCCCTGCTGTACCTAACTCCTCTTCATCCTTCAAAGCTTCGCTCAGATGTCAGTATGAAGACCACCTATCCCCAACAAAGCAGATCCCTCTCTCCCCTGGGCTGCCTTCATGCCCCTGACTATGGGCGAGGCCATAGGGTGGCTTAGCCTGCAGCTCTGGAGACAGACTTGCCCGTGTTCAAATCTGGCTCTTCCCAGTCCTAGCTGTGTCCTTGGACAAGTGACTGAGCCTCTCTCAGCCTCAGCTGCTTTGCCTGTAAAATGGGGGCAGCAGCAGTAGATTTTGCCTGAAACCAATGGAAGATAATGCCTGTAGGAGCCTCTGCTTATAGTACGCGCTCAACAAATACCCCCTGCTAGCACGGACTGGCTCTTATCTATGTGTGACTCCCCAGTGCCCAATGCAGGGTTTAGGTATAGATCTGGGTTAGATACTCAGTAATGTGAGTTTCCTTCCCTCCCACCCCAGCACCTCTACCCCCACCCCTGCCCCCAGGCTGAACCAAGCCCACTGGCTCGAGGGAGTCAGCATGCCCAAGGACCATTCAGCTTTCTCTCCAGAGGTCCCTGAAACCCAGGCCCCAGGCCCTGGGCCTTGCCTGGAAGCCGCCTTCTCAGCAGCCCACAGACCCGCGGAGAGTGCTCTGTGAACACTCTTTTATGGCCGGGAAACAGCTGAAGAGGCTTGCCTTGGCAGTGAGTCAGTGGACCTTCAAGGAGCCCACATCAGGAACCTTGTTTCCCGTCCAGGCCCCAGGCTCTCTCCTCTGAGTGCCCCCACCCCCACCCCAACATTAATCTGTTAAAAAACACCTGGCCAAAGACATGCCCGAATAGTGTCCTTACAGCTGGTCTCCGGCCCACAGCAGGAGGGTCAGGGCAAGCTGAAGCCTCCCCAGGAAAACCAGATTCCAGAGGGGCTGCATCCCCGCCCCACTCTCTGAGTCTAAAAGGAAAGTTAGGAGGTCGGCTGCTTGGCGGGCCCCACGGAAGGCAGGGTAGTGCAATGGTACAGGGCTCGGGCCCTGGGTAAGAACTTCGGCACCACCACTCAATTACTGCATGACCTTGGCAAGTCACTTCCCCTCTCTGTGCCTGTTTCCAACTCAGTAAAATGGGAATAGTAGCTCCTGTTTTACAGAGCTGATATGAGGGTTAAATACTACTAGGAAAGTGCTTAGGGCACAGTGCCAGGCACAAAGTAGATCCTCCTTTCACTTAGCTGTTATCATCGCGAGCACCTCTGACTCGCTGACAATCCTTGGGTCCATCTCTTGCCTTCTCTGAGCTGCAGCTCCTTCCAAGGTAAATCATTCCACCTCAGACCCATCTCCTCAGAGCAGAGAAGAGAGCCCAGGGCTGTACGGCATGCTGACGAGCAAGAGGTAGATGGGCTGGCCAGGTCACGGGGCTCAGTGCACCCCACTAGGACTATAATCACAGCCAGTGCTAGGGAAGAACACCCAGAAGCTGAACCGAGTCGAGTCGAGGATTCATGTACCTGGTCAGGTGCCTGGTCAGGTAGTTCACTGGGGAGGGAGGTGGGCCCAGGCAACACCAGGTGAGAGGAAAGACAGTCAACACAGGTGACTTGTCAAGCCAGCTACCTCTGGGGGCAACTGGAGCGCGATCCTGCTGCGGACCCCTGGGAGGGAGCACAGAGCCCACACCTCAGGGCCACCCAGCCCAGGTGTGAGGTGGCCAGGGTCTCCACGCACTGGCTCCCGTCAGCCACTTCGCTGAGGGCTGCTGTGTGTGTGGTGGGGCAGGGGGACTTTTAATGCCCCGGGACGTGTCAGCCTATGGAGGAGGCACGAGAAAGCCCTTGGGCAGAGAACTGGAGGTGAGGGCAGCTGGAAGGCAGCCAGCGTGCTAGGAAGTGGAGAGGGGGAGGGGCTGCAGGCAGGGCACCCATTGCATGAGCTACAAGCACCTACTATGTTCCAGACTCAGGAATTATATGCACAATTTCTTACCCAGTCTCCACAAAAACCTGGCAAGATGGCATCTCCTGCCCCTTCGTAACAGTTTCATTGGGATATAATTTGCATACCATTAAACGCGCCCACTTTACGTGCAGGATTCAAGGATTTTTAGTATATTTAATATGACTTGTACCACCACCACCACAATCTAATTTTATTTTTTTTTAACATGGGCAGGCACCGGGAATCAAACCCGGGTCCTCTGGCATGGCAGGCAAGCATTCTTGCCTGCTGAGCCACCGTGGCCCGCCCACAATCTAATTTTAGAACATTTCCCATTTCCAGTCACTTCCCATCGCCCACCCCATCCCCCCACCTCCCGGCAACAACTAATCGATTTTGTGTCTCTATAGATTTGCCTATTCCAGAAGTTCATGATCATATAAACGGAATCATATAATATATGGTCTTTCATAAGCGGCTTCTTCCACTCGGCATGTTTTCTAGGTCATCCACATCCTAGTATGTATCAGCACTTCCTTCCTATTTAGAGCTGAATAATAGTCCATTGTATGGATATGCCACATTTTGTTTATTTATTCATTCATCAGTTGATAGACATCTCGGCTGTCTTTGGCTATTATAAATAATGCTGCTATGAAAACTTGTGTATAAGCTTTATGTGGATATATGGTTCCATTTCTCTTGAGTAAATAGATACCTGGGAGTTACATATAGTAACTCTACGTTTGCCAAATTGTTTTCCAAAATGATTGTGCTATTTTACATTCCCAACGGCAATGCATGAAGGTTATTTCTCCACCTCCTTGTCAGTACTCGTTATATTCTGTCTTTTTTATTCTAGTCATCCTAGTGGGTGTGAAGTAGTAGCTTATTGTGATTTTGATCTGCATTTCCCTAATGACTAATGATGTTAAGCATCTTTTCAAGTGCTTGCTGGCCATTTGTATATCTTTTTTGCAGAAATGTCTATTCAAGTCCTTTGCCCACTCTTTAATTGGGTTATTTATCTATCCTTCTTCATTATTCCTCTTATACAGATGAGAGGACTGAAGGTCAGAGAGGCAAAGCAACTTGCCCAGAGCACCATAGCTTGTGGGTACCAGGCAGCCTAGGTTCTGTTCCAAGCTACTCCAGATCTCCACTTGGTTTTCTCCCCTGAGGACATGTTTGGAGGTTGGATGTGAGTTGAATGTTTGGTTCTTTGGAAAAGAGGAGCTGGGGCTCCTCATATCTCTCCCATCTTTAAAGGTCTGTGATTCCCAGAGAGAAGAGTATTTAGCAGCAGCCTGCTCCCTTTACCCTGATATGCCTGTGCTCATCCCCAGCATAGCAGACTAGGTCACAGCAGAGGACCATCATGCCAGGTGTTCTGAGATTGAAGACATGCCTTGTGGATCATGAAACTCTACGCCTGCACCACTCTCTCCTTGCTCCTTCGGCCTCAGCCTCCTGGCTATCCCTGCTCTGCCCTCCTGGACCACCCCTCCTCCTCAGCCCTCCACTGGGAGTCGTGACCTGCTTTCTCCTGACCTCAGGCCTTGGCAATATTTCCTGGCTACTGTTCTTATCTCTTCTCCACAGTCCAGTGATTCCATGAATGGTTTTGGTTCTCACCTCTGCCAGCCTGACCCAGCTTTCATCAAGAAGTCATCCATCAATCCTCTCAATGGAGATAGTCTTAGCACCTTCTCCATGCAGGACGCCAGGGACACAGAGGGGACAAGACACAGAGCGTGCAATGAGCTCTCAGACTGCAGAGGAAGAAGACACGCAAACGACTGAAGGCAATGAAATTTTATGGGAGCTGTAATAGATGAGAAAAGTCTGTACAGGGAACTGTGGGGTGAGGGGCAGGAGGTGGAAGTCAAGCAAACGTCAGGGCCAGATTCACTGGTGGAGGGCAGGGATGGGGGAAGGACGATCAAGCAGTAGGAACAGCAAGAATGTGACAGAGGCATGTGAAATATATTTGGGGAACTGTAGCTCTGGGTTGTTGGGGTCAGAGGGCAGGATATGGATCTAGGGGGAAGGCTGGGGTCATGGAGGAACTTGAATGGCATTCAAAGGAGTTTGGAGGAAGAAGACTTAAGGATTTTCAGCAGGGGAGGGCCAAGGTCAAATGTATATTTTGGAAAACACAACCACACTGCCTGGTCTCATTAAATTCAGCCAACCAGCCCTCACTTAGCCTTTTGTGCTGCCAGGAAATCCCCCTCAATTTCCTAGCCCATTTGCTCTCCTACCTTTCCAGATGACCACTTCATACCTTTCTCCCCATATCTCTGACACCTCTTCCCCAACCTCCTTATCAGCTAATGGCCTTCCTTCCTACTTCCTAAGAAAGCAGATGTAACTAGATGAGAGGGCCCACACCCGTCCATCACCTCATTTCCATCCCTGGGACCCTGTGCTCTGCCATTCTGCCCCTTGCTATGAGTGGACTCACCAGCTCCTACCTAAGGCCAACTGCTCCCCTTGTGCAGTGGACCCTGTAGTGGGCTGATGGTGGTCCCCCAAAACATATGTCCACCTGATGGACAGCACAACATTGTAAACATAATTAACATCACTGAATTATATATTTGAATGTGGCTTAAGGGGGAAATCTTAGGTTGCAAATATGTTATTAAAATAAAATTTTAAAAACACAACTGTACAACACAAACAGCGAGTCTTATTGTAAATGACAGACTATAGTTAATAGTACAATTATAAAAATGTTCTTTCATGAATTGTAACAAATGTACCACGCTAATGCAAGGTGTTAATAATTGGCTGTCATATGGGACCTCTGTATTTTACTTTTTTTTTTTGCATGGGCAGGTACTGGGAGTTGAACCCGGGTCTATGGCATGGCTGGCAGGGAACTCCGTATTTTATGCATGATTTTTCTGTAAACATACAACTTCTCAAATTAAAAACAAAAAGTTAAAAAAAAATAGGACAACCACACATTAAAGAAAAAATGTAACCAGATCACACACATCTTCAAAAACAAAAAGTCCATCTGGAAGCTGTGAATGGGACTTTATTTGGGAAAAGGGCCTTTTCAGATGTAATCGCATTAATCATCTCAAGATTAGATTTTCTGGATTCCTCAAATGGGCCCTAAATCCAATGACAAGCATCCTTATAAGACACAGACAGAGAAAAGGGAAGGTCATGGATGGATGGAGTTAGATGTTGGTGTGATGCAGCCACAAGGAATGCCAACAGCTTAGAAGCAGCTGGGAAAGGCAAGGAATAGGGACCCTCTGCCAGCCTCTGGAGGGGGTGCAGCCTGCTGACACCTCCATTCAGACTTCCGGCTTCCAGAATGGGAGGGATAAATTTCTGTGGTTTTAAGCCTCCTACTTTGTGATGGTTTGTTAGGCAGCCCTATGAAACTAAGACAGATCCCATCACTCTCCCCTGTAGAAGGACAGTGCTATATCAATGGCCCCTCTCTCCGGGTCATTCTTATCACCATACAACTCTCCACTTATTTCCTTAGAGGAAATTTCTCTAACTTTGTTACTTTTTATTTTGATCCCATACCCCCTTCCTGCTACTCACAAACATCTATGATCAATTCCACAGTAAAAATCCACAACAGCGTTGTGAATTTTTCTCCAGCCACATTCGATTTAAAGAAAATGAAAAGAGAATCAAGGAAGAGCCACCCTGGGCACCAGCTGCGGGAGAGGACGCCTCTGATCCCAACCAAAGGCGTCTCCAGAGATGGACCAGTGGTTGTGAGGCATGTGGTTTTTCCTAAAGGAATTGATCATGTGAGAAAGAAAGGAAGCTATCTGTGTACCAAAAGCTCAGCACAAAGCAACAAAAATTCAGAAGCCTGTGCAGGATTTCAAATAAAACACGTTGGTGCCATTGAGAAACTGAATGTCTGATGAGGGAAAAAATCCTGAAGGACCACTAGACCTGTTAAATTATATAGATGTTGCCCAGCAGGAGGGAAAGTTGCCCTTTGTCCCGCTGGTGGAAGAATCTATTCTGGGAGTTTCCAAGTATGGTACAAAAGTCTCAACATCAGATCAGTACGATGTTCTACACAGGATGCTCTGTGTTTAATCGTCCAATGGTGTGCTATGAGGATGGTCTGGGGGCAGAAAGCAGCTTCCTGGCTCTGGAAACGACAGATGCTAGCAATGAAGCATACAGCCTGTGGTTTATCAGTGCAATAGCCTGGAACAAGCACGAACCATTTCTAAAGTTTTATCCACTGCTTTGACTCCATATTGTCATCTAAGAAATTCTGAATTCTGCAGTCAAGTGGAAGTCAACTTCATTTGGAAGTTCAGATGTTTTCTAAATAGTTCTTTTGTTTCAATCTACAATGTTGAACTATTATGGAAATTTGAAGTGATTCCATGTTCTAGATTTTTTTGAAGAAGAGGACATGTATAAAATGTTGATCATTTGTTTTTATATTAAAATGTGAGTGTCTTAAAAAGAAGAGAGAGAGAATCAAGCACTGAATAGGAATAAAACACTATGACAATTACATGAAGATTTTAAAAAGAACTGAATAGAATGTCTAGGAATAAAAATATGTTAATTGAAATTTTAAAAATCAATGGCTGGTGGTATATTAACAAAAGACCCTCTTTCTGTCCTCCTAATACAATATTGTTCTGAAAAAAAAAATCAATGGCTAGAACTATCAGGAAATCTCTTGACATTGTGTCAAACTTTAGGGACACGCAGTAGGCCATGCCCTTGATCTTGAGGCTTACTCTTGTGAAGCTTATGTAGGTAACAGAGAAGCTTAGCCTCCTATAGGTATGCCTAAGAGTTACTTCTGGAGGACCTCTTTTGTTGCTCAGATGTGGCCTCAGTCTCTCTAAGCCCAACTCTGCAAGTGAAATCATTGCCCTTCCCCCTACGTGGGACATGACATCCAAGGGTGAAAGTCTTCCTGGCATGTGGGAGATGATTCCCAGGGATGAATCCAGCCCTGGCACCATGGGATCAACAATTCCATCCTGACCAAAAGGGGGGAAAGAAGTATAACTAATAAAATATCAGTGGCAGAGAGAGTTCAAATAGAGTCAAGAGGCTACTCTGGAGGTTGCTCTTATGCAAGCTTCAGTTAGACATTGCAACCTATCATAACCTGCTAAACCCCAACCAGGACCATTCCAGCCAATCCCAAAGAACACTTAGGACCATATATAAGATTCCACAATGGTTCCATGCGCTAGTGTAACTTTCCAGAAACCTACAACCTCCAGATGGGTCCCTGGAGCAGATAAGTCCTGAAACCTAGAGGGCCCAGACTCTCCAGAACATCAAATAGTTCCATCACTAATAATACCCCATATTAGTGACAGACCCTTCCAACATGAAAAAGTTAGAATGACCATAGCCCAAACACCCCTAAAGAAAGGGACAGAAAGATCAAAGGTGATGGTGAAGTTATACAGAGAAGATAGAATTTAACAAATGAATATTATTACTGAATCATTAAATTGATATCTCTTTTAGTCTCCAGTATCTTAGAGCAACTACAAGTAAAAATCTAAGATTGTGGAATTGTAACCCATGTCAAACTCTGAAAATGTTCTACGATTAATTGTGGTGCTGTGCTTTGAAATTTATTGGGGTTTTTTGTATCTATGTTATTTTTCACAAAAAAAGAAAGAAAACAAAGTCAGTTGTGGTGATAAAAAAATATTTAAGCCTTCTAGCCTCTTATATTCTAGAGCAGCTAGGAGGAACAATCTGAGAGGTCGTATGGTAGCCCATGACAAACTCGGGAATCTGTTCTACAACTACTTGTTAAAGAGTGCTTTGAAAACTATTTCTTTTTTATTTATTTGCTTTGTATATATGTTATACTACACAATAAAAAAGTTTTATAAAAATCAACGGCTGTATTGTGAATTGCTGAGTGTATGTGTTGGGAATGTTTGTGTTTCTTGTAATTTTTTTTAAT